>JADRCD010202437.1:0-20993 GCA_019843815.1 Montemys delectorum | reverse complement strand
TGTGTGTGTGTGTGTGTGTGTGTGTGTGTGTGTGTGTGTGTGTGTGTGTGTGTGTGTATGTGTGGACTGGGACTGAGATGTTTCTGCACTGAGATGTTTCTGCTTATCATTTTTGAGAAGTACAGACTGGTTAGGAAAGCTGCGATATAGATTTACAGCCATTGCTGGAATGCACTACCACTGTCAGAATAAAGAAGCCATCTAAGCAGCTCCCCTAAGCAACAGGAAGCAAACAGGAGCCAGGGAGAAGAAGTGTGAGTCCTCCTTGCGCAGTTGAACCTCCCTCGAGTGCCTCCCAAGACATTCCTGGGGCTCAGACAATGCTCTGCCCATTACACTGGCACCAGCTAAAAGTGAATCACTGCACGGGTGGCCATGAGTGAATATTCCCCCAGTAAGCCTGGGAATGTGGCTGGCTTGGGAAAATGCTTGCCAAGTGTACATGAAGCCCTGGGTTCAGTTTTCAGGATCACCGTGGGTATAGTGACAATCCCTACAATCCCAGCACTAGGTGGGATCAGAAGTTCAAAGACAGCCTCAGCTATAGGAGTTCAAGGCCAGTGAGGGCTTCACAAGACTCTATTTCAAAAAAAGAAAAAAAAGGGGGAGGATGAAAAGAAGAAACAAAACAAGAGCGAGAGGGGAAGGAAGAAAGAATAAAGAAGGAAAGAAGAAAAGAGGGAAGAAGGAGGAAGGAAGAAGGAAAAGGGAGGAGGAAAAGGAAGGAAGGAAAAAAAGAAGGAAGGAAGGGAGGAGGAAGAAGGAAGGGAGAGAGGGAGGGAGGGAGGAGGAGGAAGGGAGGGAGAGAAGGAGGGAAGAAGGAAGTCTCTCCAGAAGTCAGAACTTCAAGTAATACATTTATCGAGATATGTAGATATGTGCCTGGACAGACATGGTCAGAAATAGACACTGATCACACTCATTTATGAGACCAATTCACCAATTACATTGGCTTTTGGGATGGTCACAAACTTGGGAAAGACAAAATAAGTGAATCAGCTGACAATCAAGCAATGGGAGTGGGGGACCTTTCAGAAAGGGAACAAGTTTCATGTGAATGCTCCCTGAGGAGCATCTGTTACAAAGGAGGTTCTGAATACTTGAGGGGACAGAGTGGCACGTGTGGGTATCCATCTTCCTTGAGGGGACAGGGTGGCACGTGTGGGTATCCATCGTCCTCTTTCCTGAGCCATCCCGGGTTCGTTTAATAGTCACATGTACAGCGTGGTCGTGGTGGAAGACTTGGAGGCTGTGTATGGGCTGAACATGGATGTCTCCTGAAGGTTGAACTAATTACTGTTAGGACCGAATCCCTTAACCCACCAAGAGCAGGAGGATCTCTATGAGTCAAGGCCAGCCATGACTATGTAGAGAGACCCTGTCTCAAAAAACCAAATGAATAAATAAGGGACTAGAGAAATGACTAAGCAACTAAGAGCTCTTACTACTGTTTCAGAGAACCAGAGACTGGTTAGCACCACCAACACTGGGGAACTCACAGCCATCTATCTCTCCAGCTCCTGGAAGCATATGGCACACACATGTATATACAAAGTTTTAAAACTAGAAAAATTGAATTTTAAGATCTTAGAAGAAAATTATATGATATATAATGTTTGAAAAAATTGTGTTGCTGCATTATTTTATTGTTTGGTTTGAGGTTCTTTTAATGTATATGAGTAACTGATTGCATGTATGTAATATGTACCACATGCATGCCTAGTGCCTGCAGAGGTCATAAGAGAACCCACTGGATTCTCTGGAACTGGACTTACAGATGCTTGTGAGCCACCATGTAGGTGCTGGAACTGAACCCAAGTTTTCTACGTGGGCAACATGTGCACTTAATCCCTGAGCCATCTCTCCAGCCCAGATTTTTTTGTTTGGTTGTTGGCTTAGTAGGTAGCCAAGGACGCCCCTGAATTGCTGATAGTTCTACGCCCCCTCCCAAGTGCCGAGATTACAGCTGTGAATCACCACGCGTGGCTCAAAATCAAAATGTGTTTGTTGACAATGCCTTGTTTCTTTCTAAAGATTTGTTTATTTATTTTTTTGTATGTGAGAACACTGTTGCTGTCTCACTGTCTTCAGACACACCAGAAGTGGACATCAGATGGATTTGAACTCAAGACCTCTGGAAGAACAGTCGGTGCTCTTAACCACTGAGCCATCTCTCCAGGCACCTTTCTTATCTTTTTTTTTTTTTTTTTTTTTTTTTTAGACAGGGTCTCTCTATGTATTCCTGGCTGTCCTGGAACTCAATATGTAGACCAGGCTGGCCTCAAATTCACAGACATCCTCCTGCCTCCGCCACAGAATGCTGGGATTCACGGCACGCACCTCTGTGCCTAGCCCATCGTCCACTCCTCTGTAACAGCACGCATTGACCACCACTAATTTACCAGCCAATCTCCTCTGCAGATTGTAAACTCTTAGAAGGCATGGCCACACCCTAGCATCTACATCCCCCTGATGCTTAATGCAGTACTTCGCAAAGAGGCGATGCCTGAGAAGAAGCACAGAATCAGTTACGAACTCATTGAGTTCTCTCCTACGTTTCTAAGTGGACGGTTTCACGGAAGCCTCAGTAGCCAGGGCTACAACTGAGGCTAAGAGTCCCCAGCTTGAATGGTAGGTACACACAGCTCCAGCAGAAACACCTTACCTTCAATACAGAGGCCTGCCACGCTCCCATCTTCCACACTGTTTAACAGTCCTTGGAGCAGAGGGAGGCAAGAAAAGGGTAATTAACAGTGCGTTTTCCAACACATACAATTTTACAAAGGCAATGGTCATTCTAGAACCAGCAGTTTTAAGCAATGCCTTTGCTCAGTTCTGATCTCAACAACACCTAGAGTTCTCAGTGTCCAGTCTAAGTTTTAAATGATGATGGTCGGAGTTCACGGCGAACACACTGTTCGCTCTGGAGTCTGTGACACATCTAAGGTTAAAAAGAATACGTCTTGGCTTTCTCCCGAGGTCATCCTAGCTCTCATTGGTCAGCCCGGAAAGCTTCCACCCAGGGAAGCACTCCGTGCTTGTTCCCCATCCTCTCTACAAGGACGAGGCCCACTGCAGACTGTGATCAAAAGAAGGGGCCACCTCACTCTATATGGGAAGAGACTAAGGAAGGAGAAGGAAAAAGACTTGATCAGTCTTACAACCAAGGTGAGCCAACTCCATTCCAGGCGAGCCTCTCATCGTGAGCCTGGTCCCAACTGTACAACAGGAACCGCCCACTCTCCACAGGTCCCTTTCCACTTTCACTAGCCCCTTAGATCTGATAAGGAGTTACCATAAAATGATTCATGTAGCTTAGAAAGGGGGGGGTGTCCATATTGCTAGGATGATAACAAAACAACTTGCTAATAAACTGCCACAGTGATACAAGACGTCTAAGTGATCTTTCCAGGGCCTCCCGGGTTAAAACCTTTGCTTCGCACGCACAGTTCATGCCAGTTTCCCCCTTGGATCTCACCAAAAAGCACGCGTACAAAATGGATGCCGACTCTCTGGTCCTGAGCTACCAGCTGAGTGACGGAGGAGGTGTGCCTCACCAGGGCATCTTGGAAGCAGGACAGCACATGCTTCTTGCGCACCAGCTTTGAGTGAGCGAAGAGAAACATTCAATCAGTCTGAACCCAAACAACCCAAACATAACCACAAGAGTACTCTACAGCGGTCCCTTAAACTGTGAGCGAGCCATCCTCCCTTCCGGGGAGGATAAACACCATTTACACTAGGAGATTCGTACATTTGTACAGAAGTATACAGAAACACATTTCTATCTTACTTTTACATAGCACTTTATTTACAAGTCCCTCTTCTCTCAATACATTTGAAGGAGGGAAATTCTTTTTTTTTTTTTTTTGTCTCATGTAGCCCAGGCTGGCCTCAAACACACTATGCAGCTGAGGCTGGCTTTGAACTACTCACCCTGCCTCTATCTCCCTAAGTGTGTACCACCAACACATTTCAGCCCAAGAAGCTGGCAGTACAATCAAAACCAGGTATTATCCCCATTTTATGGATGAGAAAAACAAGGCTCAGAGACTTTCCCAAGGCCTCAAATCCAAGGTCTCTAAACAGGCTCCTTCCACTTCAACAGTCTGGGGAAATGATATGGGGAACTTTTGAGAGAGCCTCACTTGTAGGCAGAGAAAACACATCCTTCCATTCAATGTAAGCATAGACCCTCACACTGGTCAGTTTCCAGTACAGTTCCTGCAAAAATGTTCAAGACAAAAATCAGATCAAAAAAAGAGAGGGAAACACTAGCCATGGTAGGCATGTGAGCCTCTTATCCCAGCGTTTGGGAGGCAGAGGCAGGTGGATCTCTGTGAGGCCAAGGCTACTCTGGGACATCTAGTGAGCTCTCCAAACAAGCAACTCTGCTTGGGCAAATGTTGAGAGTTCTGTCTATCAAAAACGACTTCCCGTGCACCCCACTTCTGCCTGCCAGGAACCCCTGCCCGTCATTCCTGACATCACAAAGATCAAAAACAGCCTCTCCTCCATTTTTTTTTTTTGTCCACTTGGGCTAAGAGGGAGTGGCGTGGAGGAGCTGAGCTGGGGCTCAATTCCTAGAGATGGAGGAGAGCAAACAGGGGTGGCTGGTGGGGAGCAGGGTTCAGAGAGGGAGTGTGCAGCCCTGAGCCCTGGAGGTGTTTGGGCGAAGAGGGAAGGGCGGAGGGCCGCAGGGGAGACTGAAGGGGGCGGGGAGGGGGGGGGAGCCATGGCCCCGGCGGCTGGGAGAAGGGCGAGCCTTGGGGAAGAGGGTCGGGTTTGGGTTTTGTTTCGGGAAAAGTATGCCTGGTTCAGAGAAGCTGGCTTGCTGAGGAGGGTGAGGGAAATGGGCCCGCCAGGTCCTCGTGGGAGGGTTGGGGGAGGGGAGGGTTTAGGTCGCACCGACACGCCGGGCTCCGGCAGCAGCTCCAATGCGCAGGCCAGGCAGATGTGCGGGGACACGGGCAGCAGCCAGCGCGGATCGTGCCGGTGATGGGTCCTCTCCAGGAGCAGCACCGCTTCTTCATCTCTCCCAAACGCGGGATGGTCAGACGCCATCGTCTGCGCCACGGCCACCTCCTCGCTCCGGCTCTGCAGCGCAAGTTTTCCCGCGCCGCTTTTGCGCAAGCGCAGTCGGAAGAGCGCGCCGAGCGCACATGGAGGAGCTCGGGTCTCCTGCGCCCCGAGGCTGCAGCCAGCAGGCGAGCAGCCACGGCACGGCGGGTGTTGGAGGCTAAGACTGTGGATTGTGTGCAACTAAACCCAAAAGGACTGTGCGTAGACCTCGTCAGGAATTTGTGCTCAAAGCGTTTATAAAGTAGCTGTCCTACTTTAGCAAAGGAAGGAAAGAAAATAAATTTTTGCTGTGATTTGCTTGAGTTTTTTTTTTTTTTGACTAATTTTTTTATGTATGTGTGTTAACCTGTATGTATGTATATATGTACACCATGTGAGTGCCTGGTGTCTGCAGAGGTCAGAAGAGGGAGTCAGATCCCCTGGAGCTAGAGTTGGGGAGGCTTAGAGTCACGATTTGGGTGCTGGGCAATATAACCAAGTCCTCTGCAAGAAGAGTGCTGAGCCATCTCTCGTGTTTATTTTGAGTTAGGTTCTGATTTTAGTTGAGGCTGGTCTCAAACATGATATGCAACTGAGGATGACTTTAAATTCCCGATTCTCCAGAGACTGAGATGGGACTGCTCCATCATCTCCGCTGTACCCCAGCTATTGAAAGTCAACAGTGCCAAATCACACTCAAGAAGGGGGTTATGCCAGGCACCAACACCAGAAGGTAGAGGTCACTGGAACCGTTTTACACGCTTACCACAGCGTGAATGCTACGGTAGAGAGAGAGGGATACTTTTTATAGGAACATTCTGTAGGCAATAGTAGAAAAATCAAACAGAACATATATTAAAACTTAACGGGGGGACAGGATTTCGGGAGGTTTTTGTTGTTTTTATGAGATTAAACTGGAGTGCATCTTGCCTTCCTATTTGGGTGCCTGGCGCGTGGCCAGCACGTATGTTCAGGGGAGGCAAACGGCAGTCTGTAATGGTGGTCCTCGGCAGCATGTAGAGCGATTGCCGTGGTTCCCGGTCTCCGGTGTACCCAGGCACCACTGGTACACTGTTGGGAATGGAGGTCCCTTATCCACGCTTCCCTTGGGGGATACCAGGCAGAAACAGGAAGGCAGAGCCCAAGTCCCGGGCGGAACTCGGTTTGGTTCCACGTGAATGCCAAGAAGGTTCAGAAAAGCTGGGAGAGAGGCGGCCTACTCTGGAAGATTTTCGGCTCTTTCTGACAAGGTCCTCCCACCGCAATCCTTGTGAAGACATGATTCTTACTTGCTCAGATTGCTTTCTTTAATGCTGGATGTGAATGCACGCACCGTATTCAAGGTGAACCAGGGACTAAATACCTTTCCTGGGGACAAATGTCTAGAAAGGGGAGCTCGTGGGCTGAACACTCAGGGCCTCTCTAGATGCCTCGTTAGCATGGAGAACTCCAGGTTTTTATGCTAAGTGACTAATTGCCATGGTCTTCAGTGGTGTGTCATGGTTCCTTGTTCCAGAGCAGGCAGCAGGCAATGAGTAGCTTCATCCCTCCGGCTCTCAATTCCAAGATTTGTAAGGGTTTAGGCTCACTCAGCCTGACCAGTTCTTCTATCTGGTGTCGCTGTCCTCTAGCCCCACAGGTAGAGGACTCAGTCCACTCGCGAATGACCTTGAATTCCTGAGCCTCACCCCTCCACCTCCAAAATGGCTGAAATCACATTTTTCTAAGTGACCTTTGATCAACAGGTACGGCTTTTATAAGGAATCAAGCGAGTAGAAGCCAAAGATAGCTCAGTGGTGTGGCACTTGCTTAGCACGCACAAGGCAGAAGCACCATAAGATTTTCTCTGAAGACTCACACTTAAATTATTAGCTTGGGAATGTCCCATAGTGAGCGAATACAGCAAATAATTGTACTGGGCAGTATTATAGAACTGAGGCAGTGTGGACTGGATTTTTCATGAAGTTTGTTCATGGACAGCAAAACTCCAAGATTTAACACCTTTACCTCCTCACTTTTCAAAGACAGGGTCTCATTGTGTAGTCCTGGCTGGCCTAGTACTCACTATGTAAGTCAGGCTGGCCTGGAACTAAGAGATCTTTCTGCCTCCCCCGTCCTGAGTTCTAGAATTAAAGGTGTGCACCACCACCCCATACATCTATTTTAAAAAATATTTTAGTAGGGCTGGAGAGATGGCTCAGCGGTTAAGAGCACTGAACTCTTCATGAGTTCAATTCCGAGCAACCACATGGTGGCTCACAGCCATCTGTAATTGGATCTAATGCCCTCTTCTGGTGTGTCTAAAGACAGTGTGCTCATATATACATAAAATGTTTTTAAAAATATTTTAGCCTGGCAGTGGTGGCGCACACCTTTAATCCCAGCACGTGGGAGGCAGAGGCAGGCAGATTTCTGAGTTCGAGGCCAATTCTGGTCTACAGAGTGAGTTCCAGGACAGCCAGGGCTACACAGAGAAACCCTGTCTCAAAAAACCAATAAAAAAAAATTTAGTAATTCTGAGAACTTCATAGTGTCTTTTTAAACACATGTGTTCCCCAAATATTAGTACTTTGACAACAAAGAGAGTGGAAGAGAGATGTCACTGGTGGACCAAAGCCAGGCAGCTCCTGAAAGGCTTCTACGCTCTGTACCAAGCGAGAGTTTACAAAAGTGTTTGGGAGACGTCAGCAAGTTATTAAGGACAGCCGACCTCTGTTTCAGCTATTCCTACAAGTCAGTCATTCTGTCCCAGATAGCAAGGGAAGTCTTGCTTGGCTAACAGGCAGTACACAAGCACTTTAACTAAGTCACTCAATAAAACAACAAGTCACTATGGATTGGATTTTTCTTATTCTACTTTAGTACCACGTGCATATAGGAGTCCACAGAAGTCAGAAGCGGCATCAAGTGTCCCAGAACTAGAGTTACTGACAGCTATGAGCTGTCTGATATAGACCAGGCTGGCCTTGAACTCACAAAGATCTACTTGCCTTGGGTCCTCAGTGCTGAGATTAAAGGCATGCACCACCATTTCTGGGCTCTGGGATTTTGTTTTTAAATAACTCCTTGATTCCAGTTAATATTGCCCATATATGGTATGGGGCCATCCACTAGAGAGTGCCTGACCTATCAGGAGCTACACTTTAAAGAAAACTGACTCTCGTCGGGCAGTGGTGGTGCATGCCTTTAATCCCAGCACTTGGGAGGCAGAGGCAGGCAGATTTCTGAGTTCGAGGCCAGCCTGGTCTACAGAGTGAGTCCCAGGACAGCCAGGGCTATAGAGAAACCCTGTCTTGAAAAACAAAAAAAAAAAAAAAAAAAAAAGAAAAGAAAGAAAGTTGACTCTCTTCTCCACAGAAACCATCAAGCACTCATAGCCCCTTAGGAATGGAGTGATCCATGAATGCCTTCCTACCCCATGCTAGAGTGTAGACTGGCTTGATCTTGCACAGGTCTTGTCCAGACAACCACAGCTGCTGTGGGTCTATGAGTATAGTATCCTGTCGGGTCCAGAAAACACCTTTCTCTCTGGCTCTCCTCTATTTCAGGTCTTTCTTACAGTCTTTATGTCTCCTCTTGCTCAATGGTTTCTCAGCTTTTATAAACCTCCCTTCTTTGTAATAACGAGTCTGGATAACAGTGTATGTGATGGTTTGTAGATGCTTGGCCTAGGGAGTGGCACTATTAGAAGGTGTGACCCTGCTGGAGTAGGGTGGCCTTGTTGGAATAGGTGTGTCACTGTGGGCGTGGGCTTTAAGACCCTCATCCTAGCTGCCTGGAAGTCAGTCTTCTCCTAGCAGCCTTCAGATGAAGATGTAGAACTCTCAGCTCCTCCTGCACCATGCCTGCCTCGATGCTGCCATGTTCCCGCCTTGATGATACTGGACTGAACCTCTGAACCTGTGAGCCAGCCCCAACTAAATGCTATCCTTTATAAGATTTGCCTTGGTCATAGTGTCTGTTCACAGCAGTCAAACCCTAACTAAAACAATGTGTCATGAAGAGTACTACCCCCACCCCACCCCAAACAACTGAGGCTGAGTATCCTGGTTCAATCAGGATTAGTTTGGACATGGGGCAAGACAAAGGCATGAAAAAAAAAAAACAAAAAACAAAAACAAAACAAACAAACAAAAAAAAAACCTCAGTGTAATCTACCACGAGGAATCAGGAGCCTGGGGGAAAGGGCTGAGAAGGTAAGGGCTGGCAGTAGATTGCCCTACATTCTGCAAACCTTCAAAACTACAGTACAGAAGTAACATCTATGCCGTCCGCAGAGGACCCGAGTCAGACAGCATGCCAAAGGACTCTGCACTCCTGTGGGATCCAAATAACCAATTTTATTAGAGGCTCTGAGACTGAGCAGGTCACTCTGACATGTCCTAAGGACTCTGGACCTGCTGCCTACTTTTTAAGGCCATACTGTCTGAGAAAATATCTCAGGTGCCTCATAAAGCCAAACTTTTGTGAGACTGCTGGATTTTGTGGTGTCCCCTTTGAATTCCCAGGTGTCTCGTGTTCCTGGTAGCTCTCTATCTTAGAAACAGTTCCTCCTGTACAAGAATGTCCTAATGACTCAAGGTCCTTATCCGAAGCAGTGGGGAGTCTGCTGCTGTCCTCCTCTGTACATGGGGCCCCCACTTTGTTAAGTAGGGTAGGATTCCTCAGCTGTGTCGACCATGACATCTTGCTCCAGAGGGTCGTGCTCAGCCTAGCTGCAGCAGATTGGATACTCCCTTTGAAGCTGGAGGTATGTGCAGAACAGGCTCGTTTTCTGTCCTCTGAAGGTCCTACGCTTTCACTTTTTCCGCAAGTGGGCTGTTGACACTTGCTAGTGGGAAGCTCAGACGCTTCCATTGGTATGCACTCCTTTTTCCGGGGGTTGTAGCCTTCTGGACAGGATGAGACGTTCACTCTGCTGGAAGTCTTCTCTTCTACATGGGAGACTCCGGGTCTAACCATTTTTCTGCTTCTGCTGTTCTCAGTGGAAAACTCTGAGACTCCTCGTGGGTTATGCCAGCTCCTAGACTCTACCACTGGCCTGGGATTCCTGGGAGCGGGGATCTTGGCCTTAGAGGCCTCTTTCTGGATCTGTGGTTCTCTTGCGCCCCCTGGTGGTCCTATTCTCCTGGGTGTCTTAGGTGGAATGGAGCTGCTCATTGCCTCCGACTTGGTTGGTCTCTGCTTCTCTACAGCCTGGACTTGGGTACAAAGTTTAGAACTTTTTTTTTCAAGAACTGGTCGACTTTGAGATCTGGCTGGAGACTCGAGGCCTAACTGGGATCTTTGAGACTCACAATGTCGTTCCTGCTGCCTTTGGTGTTCCTGGTCTGTGCGCAATCCAGACAGCCTCACTCCAGGCCGCGGCAACGAGCAAGATTCTAAGAAGTGAAAAAGCAAGTAAGACTCCAGGATTCGTCGAGGGAGGCCCCACCTCAGATGTGCAATCCTCCTCTTCATGAGGGATTCCAAGAGCAGATGTTTGCTTTTCTTGAGGGCTGGCCATTTGTGAAAGGTTTTGAGAGCTACTGGTACACATGCTAGAGCTGGGATAGCTTGGGAGACTTGAGGACATAGGAGAGAGGGAAAGACAGAGGATGCCTGAGACTGTGGGTAGGGGTCCTGGCAGGTCGGGCTGGCAGCCTTTCCCAGGTCTACCCTTTTTTCCCTTTCTTGTCTTCTTCGAGAACCAGGACGGGTCCGCTGGGCCTTCTCACTGACTTCACGTCTATGCTTCCGGGCAGGGGCTGTGCCCTGGCTACTTAGATGTTTGTCAGAACAGGAAGCTGAGTCTACACCATTTCCAGCCACTGGTTGCTTGTGTCTAGGGGTTCCATATCCAGAAGTGAGAGAAGCCAACTGAGCCGGGCTACACTTCTGACTTGTGGGCCCCATTCTCCCAGAAGAGTCATCTGGGGGTCTGGGCCTAACAGCATCCTTCCTGCTGACCCGGCCCTTGTCTCCTCTCCTGGATGGATGAGACAGTTTAGAATCCTCGGCTCTGCGTTTACTCTGGCCCCGGACATCCTGGATTTCTGCAGCAGTGTCTCTACCCTTGCTCTGGATTCTTTGCCCCCCTGTCTGAATCTCTTCATCAGTTTCACACACAGATTGTCTCTGGTCCTCTCCTACAGAGGCTTGGGTCTCTGAGCCATCATCTCCTGCGAAACTTACTGGGTTTCTCTTCCTTTGTTTTTGACTTTTTGCATCATCCCAGTCTCTAAAACTCTCCTGGTCCTTCCCCTCTAAGTGGTAGATCTTTCCATCAACTTTGCCTAACCGTCTCTGATCCTTTCTCCTGGGCCCCTGCATCTTTCTACAATCCTCTCTTGCAGCCTTTCTCTGGTTTCTCTTCTCCGATGCCCCATTTTCTGAAGTACTCTCTCCTTTAGCCTGTTCCCTGCCCCCTCCAGCTTCAGCCAACTGTCCCTGGCTCTCGCTCTCAGGTCTCTGGGTCTTTACATTGTTATCTCTGGGTTCTGTCTGGTTTCTCTTCTCCAGGGCCCGAGCTTCTGTTGCATCCTCACTGCCCACCTTCTTCTGGCTCTTTAACTCTGATGAATCGGTGTTTGTACCCACATCACCTAACCAGCTCTGGCTTTCTTCCACAGCTGCCTTGGTCTCTGTACCTTCCTCCCTTCCGGCTCCTCTCACCATTCTCATCCCATCTGTGCCGTCCTCATCTTTAGCCTCCTCAGCTTCCTCACACCCTGACTCGTGGGTTGCATCGCCTTTCTTACTTGTTAGCTCCACCCAGTTCTCTGCCTCAGACATCTGGTTATTTATACGATCCTTGCCTCTAACCTGCTTCTGATTCTTCCATTTTGGTCCATGAATCATTTTATGGGATTCATTTCCTAACTGACCCTGATTTTCTTCCCCAAGTTTCTGGGTCTGTGCTTCATCTGTGCCGTTAACCCCTCTCGGGTTTCTCTTCCCTTGTGCCAGAGCGTGTGTTCCATTTTCCTCTGCAGTCTTTTCCTCATCCTGGCTCAGTACGGTGTAAGTCTCCTTGTCAGGTTCACTGGATTGAGTCTGCTCCTCGGCCTTGGGTGTCACCTGATTTGCTGCATCAGCATCTCCACCTTCTCTTCGGTCACTTTCCAGTGACGGGATGTCCACAGTATGCTCTCCTCTGACCTGGCTCTGGTCTCCCCAGCATGGTCTCATGGGTTTTCTGTCTACTGCCATCAGCTCGAGCCTCTGGCTGCCCCACCATGGCGCCCGAATCACCACCCAGTCCTCTTCTCTTACCTCCCTGAGCTTCCTCATCCCCAGTTCCTGCCTTGACTGATCCTGGTTCTCTCCCTTAGATGCTTGGGTCTTCCCGTCACTCTCACTGCCGCTCTGTCCTCCACGCTCCTCGGCTGGAGTCTGGACCTCATCAGTTCTAATGCATCCCTGTTTCTCCCACCCCAGGGCCTGGGTCTCTTTGTTGTCCTGTTGTTTGAGTTCTCCCAGATTCCCCCTTCCAGATGTCTGGATTTTCACACTTCCCATCTGGTCCTTGTTCCTTCCCTCCTCTGCCTCACTTTCTGTACCAGTATCGCCTCCAGTCTGGTCTTGTGTCCTCCACTTTAGCACTTGGGAATTCTCAGCAGCCTTACTTCCTGTCCAGTCCTGAGTTTCCAATCCTTGGGCCTCGACTTTAGCCTCTTCCCTCCCTCTGGCTTCTTCCTCATTCGTCCCCAGTGCTGGAGTCTGCGAAGCATCCTCCTGGTCGACCCACGCAGGTGTTTGAGTTGCTATGTCAGTTTGATATCTGAACTGTTCTTGGTTCTCCCCCATCTGAGCCTGGAAAGGAGGTTTCTCATCTCCAGGCTCCCTCTGGGCTTTCCTCTGTAGTTTCTCAGTTTGTTCCCTATCTGCCATCTTCACCTGGTCTTGCCTCTCCCACCCTGGCACTGAGATCTCACAGTCAATTTCCCTTCTTTCTTGCCTCTGGTTTCTGTAAGCCAGGGCTTTAGCCTGTCCATCCTCCTCCACTTCAGAGTCTGTTAGGCAGAAGGCTCCAGACGCTCGTATTTCCTGAGCACCCTCCCTTCTGCTCTTTCTCTTGTTTACATATTGCAGAGACGCTTCACTATATTCTCTGCCTACTGTCTTGGTTTTACCCCATGGTACTAAGGGACCTTGTGGGGTCTCCAAGCATTCTTTGGTGGGCGTTTCCAATTGTTGGATAAGAGGATCAGGCAGAAACTCTCTGAGGCAGAAGTTGAGATTCTGAGCTGGAGGGAAGTTTGGAATAGAGAAGGCTAAAGCTGTGGAGGTGTACCTCAGGCTAATAGGCTCAACTGGCACCAACTTATGAGGAGGAGCCAGCAGCTGCTCCACTCTTTGGCATATGGCCAGGGAAGGGCGGTCCTGGCTATCCCTGGGGTACCAGGGTAACTGCCATGCTTCCCAAGAATTGTCCTGAGGGAGAAGACAAGTGCTTGAAAATGAAGAGGTACAAAAAATGGGCTCAGTGGAGGTGTGGCCATCCCAAGGCAGGTCTTGACATGGCCTCTGTGGAGAGAGCAGGTACTGGGTGTCCCACTGTTGTCTGGTAGTCCTCTGACATCCCCATCTCCGCTTCTGTATCCATTGTTGGATGTGAACATCCAGGCCTCTGTTTTCTCCATGAGTAAAGAATTCGGGAACCATCACAAAGAAGGTATCTTGGGTGGCAGACAATACTTTCCGTCTCTGTGGTGGCACCTGTGAAGTAAGTAAGAGCTGAAGAGCGGAGTTCTGTACACAATTTATCTCCTGCATTCCCCACAGAGATGACCAAATGTCCCATTCTCCCTTAGCACAGGTAGAGGTGCCTGTGCTAAGAAAAGGGGTCACCCCTCCCTCCCAAGCAAACATCATTCATTCCCTCCAGAAATACTGAGGAGTTTTTCTGAGCCCAGAACTGTTCTGTGTGCTGGGTACCAATGTGAACAAGACAAAGTCCCTGCTGGGAGCTAAGGTGTAGACATAGAGGAGATAATAACCAAATGTATATCAATTGGGCTAAGGATGTAGCTTAATTCATAGAATGTTTGGCTAGCATGGAAACAATCCACTCCAATAATCTCTGCACTCAGAAAGTAGACCAAGGAGGATCAGAAGTTCAAGGTCATCCTTGACTACATAGCAAGTCAGAGGCTTGCCTAGGCTATATGAAACCCTATCTTAAATAAAACGAAATCCTTGTAAGTACCACAAAAAGCATTTGAATGGAAATAAATGCAGACGAAGAGCTGGAGTTGACTCCACTAGACAGAAGAGTCAAGGAAAGTCAGAGGCGGTGATGCATGTCTGGAACTGAATGAAGTGAGGGGCGAGCCAGGCAGCAGGGGTCCTATAGGCAAGGACACGTTAAAGATGATGACCTAAGAGCAGAACAACCAAGACTATGTTCACAGGAACAACAAGGAAGCCCAGGTGAGAGCTTAATATTGTTCATGATATCTAGTTTGTGAGGAGGCCCTGGGTTCTACACCAACCCTTAAAACACAGAGAGAGGAGGAAAAAAGGAGAGAGAAAAGAGGAGGAAGAAAAGCAAAAAGAGGATGAGGAACAGGAGGGGGGAAACAAGGAAGAAAGTGAGAGAAGGAGGAGGAGGAGTGTTCATATGATTAGAATGGAGCCAGAAACAAGAAGAGTGGAAGACTAGGTCTGAGAGAAACACCTGCTAAATCCTATCAGGCCTTGGAATTGAGGCAGCAGTTTTGGTGGGCATGGACTCCCAGAACCCACTACATGGTCTTGTGTATCAAAGAGCTCTAATCCGTTCATAAAGCTTGCCTGGGTCACAAGCACAGTTTGACTTCAGCTCGGTGTAGAATACTTGCCAGATGATTTCCCATAGGTCTGTGTGTATCTACGAAAGCACGTCTTGGGGCTTTGGGGAACTGTTTTCACTGCTGGATTTTGAACCCGGAGTCTTCTACTGCAGGGGTTTTTGAGGGCTGGTTCTTTGTCTGTTTAGTTGGTCTGTTGGCTGGTCTGTTGATTAGTGTGAAGTTGTGGGGCAAGCCTTGAAACAGTCCCATTGTAGTGCTTCTCCTGAGCAGTGCTCTAAGTCCCCAGGTTTGTGTTTGGTTGGTTGGTTGGTTTGGTTTTTCGAGACAGGGTTTCTCTGTGTAGCCCTGGCTGTCCTGGAACTCACTCTGTAGACCAGGCTGGCCTTGAACTCAGAAATTCACCTGCCTCTGCCTCCCAAGTGCTGAGATTAAAGGCGTGCGCCACCACCGTCTGGCTCTTTTTCTTTTTTTAGGCAGGGTCTCTCTACGTCACCCTGACTGTCCTGGAATATATTACACGGAACAAGCTGTCCTTAAACTCACAGAGATCTGCCTGCCTCTGCCTCCTGAATGTTGGAACTAAAGGGGTGCAGCCCACAAGCCACCTCATGCCCAGTTTTCATGCTAGTGTTTAAAGCCAAGGCCTTATACATAGTAGACAAATATTCTGTCATTAAGCAACACTCCTTACATGATGATCTGTTTGCTTGTTCCTTAGCTTTCCTTTTATAGCTTTTGAAACAGTTATCTAGCCCCAGCTGGCTGGGAACTAAATATGTAGACAGGATGGCTTCAAACAAGGGACAATCTCCTGCCTCTGCTTCCTGAATGTTAGGATTACAAGCTTGCACCATCCTTGTGCTTCTTTTTCTATACATAATTTGTGTATGTGTGCACACACAATTACACCCCACAAGCCTGTGTATACATACTATGGCATAGGTGTTGGGGGGTCACAGGACAATTTGTGGGAATTTCTCTTTCTACCATGTGGGTTTTAGGGGATGAAGGTCATCAGGCTTGGCAACAATGTCTTATCCTCTGAGCCATCTTGATAGCTCAGATGGTGTTTCTTAATCTGGGTGCCCCACATGGGTGTGCTTGGCTTGTAAAAGTTCACTGGTTTATACACTTGTAATTTGTATGTACATCTTATACTTTTAAAAGGAAAAGGAAGGTCATACCAGGCAAAAGCTGACAGCTGCTACCATGACCCAGAGCTACATGAAGGCTCTGCCCAGATGGTATAGTAAGGTTTCCAGAAGTCATCAGATGGGCTGGAGAGATGGTTAAGAGCATTGACTGCTCTTCCAAAGGTCCTGAGTTCAAATCCCAGCAACACATGGTGGCTCACAACCATCCGTAATGAGATCTGATGCCCTCTTCTGGTGCGTCTAAAGACAGCTACAGTGTGCTTACTTACATATAATAAATAAATAAATCTTTAAAAAAAAAAATAGCTGGGCAGTGGTGGCGCATGCCTTTAATCCCAGCGCTTGGGAGGCAGAAGCAGGCGGATTTCTGAGTTTGAGGCCAGCCTGGTCTACAGAGTGAGTTCCAGGACAGCCAGGGCTATACAGAGAAACCTTGTCTCGAAAAAACAAAAATAAATAAGTAAACAAATAAATCAGTAAATAAAGAAGTCATCAGATATATGGTTTCCAAGTTGGGTTCCTAAAACTTGCAAGTGGGATGAGTTTGTGGAATGAGAAAGAGATGCGTCTAGTGAGCCCTGGATTTAAGGCCTGGGCAGTGCTTATACAGAGGAGTCCACACACTTTCATTCACCTCTGATACACCAGACACAGAATATGGTCCATGTAGCAAGTGGCTAATAATTGGGATGCTGAGGAGGTGGCTCCCCTTTACCTTGGTGGCATTCTTCTTCCTGGTCCTGGAGAACTGGTACCAACACTGTTGGATCTGCCAGATCAGAAACAGGCAGGAGACAAGCAGATTGCCAGAGCACCGTGGATCCTTGCAACTTTGATCCTGGGACAGTAGGCCCCTCACTGGTTCCCATTCAGGGCCCTGGAATGGACCTACCACAGCACAGGCTCCCAGAAGTAGTAGCAACATGGCAAAGCTTAGGTCAGGTAGATGGTGTTTGGAGGAGTGGGGAGGAAACACAGGCTGATGTAGCTGGCGCAGTAAGTTTGGGGTGGGGTACTCCTTACTTCATAATGCCTGTCAGGGTACCTCACAGAGGAGCCTGCCTGCTGCTGCACTTTTAGCTCTAGCTCACAAGCCCTTGGTGGAGGGAGCCTCTTCCAGGAGCTCTAACCTGGTGTGATTTGCCTCTGTGTGGTCAAATGGCTAGATAGCAGATTGGGTACAAACCAGGCCTGCTCAGCTTGCCCTGACATTGGCTCACACTTACTCCCAGGACAGTGAGGGAAGTCTCATTCATGACTCAGAGCCATAAATCTCTGCCCAAGTAGTGACTGATAATTTGGTTAGAATGGTCTCTTGGCCCCGCAAGAAATTGAAGAACACATGGGAGACTTAGAGTTTAAAGGAGCTCAGTGGTGATACTAGAAGCCAACCTCATTGATGTGTACTTGGATGCATTCAGATAGTAGGAATAGCTTTTAATGCTCTATATCATGACAGGAAAACTATCATTGGCAACAGTTATAGTAAATTTTTTTGTTTCTATTACTTGATTTTGAGACAGAATCTTTTTACAAAGTCCAGGCTATCTTTTTTTTTTCTTTCTGGTTTTTCAAGACAGGGTTTCTCTGTATATCCCTGACTGTCCTGGAACTCTCTCTGTAGACTAGGCTGCCCTCAAACTCAGAAATCCGCCTGCCTCTGCCTCCCAAGTGCTGGGATTAAAGGTGTGTGCCACCACTGCCCAGCAGCCCAGGCTATCTTAAAACTCACATTGATCCTCCTGTCTCAGCCTGAGTGCTGGGATTACAGGCATTCACTACCACACAGCTGATTAAATAACAAAAAAAAAAATTTTTTTTTGAGATAGGTTATCTCTAGGTACCCCTAGCTTGTCTAGAACTCACTATGTAAATCATGATGGCCTTGAGCTGGTAAAAATCTGCCTCCCTCTGGAGTGTTGGAATAAAAGGCACGCACCACCATATCCTGTCTGAATAAGGTAGTAAGAAGACCATGAGAGCAAAATTCCGTAGACCAGGCTCCATCATATCATATGAGGTTCTGGAAGAACTTTATCTCCAAATTCCTCACTCTCTTCTCCCATCCCCGACTTTCCCTTTTCTGAGATTTCTGTAGGACTCATTACATAGCCCCGGCTGGCTCAACAATCCTGCTATCTTGGGGGACTTCTGTTGGTTTTTGGTTTTTTGTCTTTCTTTCTTTCTTTCTTTCTTTCTTTCTTTCTTTCTTTCTTTCTTTTTTTCCTGAGACAGGGTTTCTCTGTATAGCCATGGCTATCCTGGAATTCACACTGTAGACCAGGCTAGCCTTGAACTCAGAAATCTGCCTGCTTCTGCCTCCCAAGTGCTGGGATTAAAGGAGTGCGCCACCACTGACCTGCTCTTTCTTTCTGTTTTTTGTTTCTTTCAATTTGGTTTGGTTTTTGGTTTTTGTTTTTCTGAGACAGGGTTTCTCTGTGTAGCTCTGGATGTCCTGGAACTCACTCAGTAGACTAGGCTGGCCTCGAACCCATGGAACTCCACTTGCCTCTGCCTCCAGAATGCTAGGATTAAAGGTGTGCCCCTGCCACCAGTACCTGGTTTTTCTGTCTCATTTTAGTGCTGGGATTACAGGCACAAGCTACCAGGTCTTTGTTAAAGACATTCCATTTCTAGAATTAAAGATTACAGTAAACCCTTCTGCTCTGCTTTGTGGGGTTTTTGCCTTCTCTGAAACAGAGACAGACGATCTTGAAGGAGTCCTGTCTAGACAACAGTGAGAAGGATGCCAGAACAGTCGAGAGAGAAAAAGTTGTTTGGCTCTGAGAAAAGAGAACTCGGGAAGAGGAAGATGGAGTAAAACACATTGGTCATTTCTGCAAACTTTTCTGTCTTTTTTTTTTTTTTTGAAGATTTATTTTAGTGTATTTGACTTAGACACACCAGAAGAAGGCATCAGATCCCTTTACAGATGGCTGTGAGCCACCATGTGGTTGCTGGGATTTGAACTCAGGACCTCTGGAAGAGCAGTCAGAGCTTTTAACCACTGAGCCATCTCTCCAGCCCCTTTCTGTCTTCTGGAATGGCGAGTGTCATGCCTGTTCTGAATGATGGAGTGAGGGAACCTGCCTAGTCATAGAAAAATCCATGTTCCTTGGACCAAGTAATCCATAGCAACCTTAATTTCTTTCAACTGTCCCCAAAAGGTAAAAAAAAGAAATCTAAATCTTGCAGCGAACCCTTCCTTATACACTTTTATGTAGCACTGGCTAACCTGGAACTCATTTTACAGACCAGGCTGGCCCCAAACAGAGATCCACCTGTCTCTGTCTCCCAAGTGCTGGGATTAAAGGCACAGGCCATAGTTCCCTGTGGATTTTGCTCTCTCAGCGGAATAAGCAGTAGTATTAGAGGTATGTTTTTAGTGCTCTTTGGCTGGAGAACATTGGCAATACAAAGAAATCTGTACTGTTCTGTCCTTGAACTAGCTAGCTCCCCCTGGGTGAGCTCTACCAGATGTTTTGAGTTTTTCAGTTTTGGGGGTTGTTTGGTTGGTTTGGTTTGGTTTGGTTTTTGGTTTTGTTTTGTTTTTTGTTTTTTATTTTTGTTTGCTGTTACCAAAGAACCCTAATGAAAGAAGCTCCTCCTTGAAGCCAGCCATGGCCCCAGAAGACAGGGACTCAAAAGGGCCAGCTGGCGCTTCAACCCTGGCCACTGCCCTGCACCCTGCTTCTAGCCATCCTCATAATGTTATACATTGAGAAGCCTTTGCCTCTAAGGGAAAGGTATTTTCAGTTTCTTATTCATCAACAAGCTTAGAATAACTTCATGGCTGTCCCTACCTTACCACACATTTGAAGAACCTACTTATGTAAAAGTAAAATACGAAAGGAAAGATTTGACACCCCCCCCCAAAAAAAACTGGTTTCAAGCCAATCTCATAATCTTTATGTCCTTCTAATTGAGATATTAGTAAATTAATTCTATAACTTTGCCAAAGTTAAATTATGGATTAACATCTATATATCCTACATGACTTCTTCCTTCCAACTAGGCTTACAAGATGCTACATCATCCATTATAGAACTTACAAATTTCCATGATTATACACTAATGGTTGTATTCGTTATTAGCTCCTAGTACTTCATGTCATCTCGCTTATACTAAATACTGAAGTTCTCATACAAGTACGACAGATGCCCAAGAAGTTGAAAGAATCTGAACTATGCTACCAGCTGTAATTCTTATTCTAATTGCCCTTCCTTCTCTACGAATCCTTTATGTAACAGATGAGATTAAAGACCCCGAACTAACAGTAAAAACTATAAGCCGGGCAGTGGTGGCGCACACCTTTAATCCCAGCACTTGGGAGGCTGAGGCAGGCAGATTCCTGAGTTTGAGGCCAGCCTGGTCTACAGAGCGAGTTCCAGGACAGCCAAGGCTACACAGAGAAACCCTGTCTTGGGGGGAAAAAAAAGCATATGAATCTTATATGGTAGACATATCCATAGGCTTATTAGCAAATGTTCTTATATGAAACCTTATTTATTACAATCATACTAGGACTCTATTTTACCATCCTTCAAGCCTCAGAATATTTCAAAGCATCGTTCTCTATTTCAGACAGAATTTATAGGTCAACATTCTTCATTGCAACAGGATCCACAACCTTCATGTAATCATCAGATCTATAGTCCTCATTCATTGTTTGCCTTTTTCAACAGCTACAATTTCATTTCACTTGGAAATACCACTTCTGTTTTGAAACGCAGCATATTGACACTTTGTAGACATAGTCTGGTGCCAAGGTCCAGCTTCAGGGTGAGGAGGGTCCTGAGAAAGGTGGGAATGGGAACAGCACTAATCTAACAATGACTCGGAGTCAGTAGTGGATACAAGCTGTTAGGTCAAGTGCTCTCTTTTTGCCCAAGGATTCTCATCAACCTTCCTCCTTTCTTCCTTTTCATTTTTTTTTTTTTTTTTTTTTCCGAGACAGGGTTTCTCTGTGTAGCGCTGGCTGTCCTGGAACTCACTCTGTAGA
>JADRCD010202436.1:11685-23871 GCA_019843815.1 Montemys delectorum | reverse complement strand
TAATTAGTTAACTAAACACAAAACAAAAGCGTGAGATTTTTTTCAAGAGTGTTAGAAATAAATTAGAGAAATGTACAATTAGTTCATTGTATTTAAGTTCAAAGTGAATTTAAATTTATCTTAATAAATTTAAAATTGGAAGATAAATTTAAATTTATCTTAATAAATTTAAAATTGGAAGAGATCCAAGCCAACAGCAATATAAAATGGAACAACAAATTGTGCAATAAAAAACAAGGCTGCAAGACTCCCAAGATCCCAACTCAACTACCAAACTCAGAGTCTGAAATAGGTAACATGCTAGGTAAAAATTTTAGAAGGCCCGTGGTGAAACTGAGCAATAACCTGAAAAGGACAAAAACCCCACATTATTCAATCCAGGTCCTGGAGAGGAAAGTCAGCAACACTGGACTACAGATCAGAGTTCGAGGCCAGCCTGGTCTACAGAGCAAGTTCCAGAACAGCCAGGGCTACACAGAGAAACCTACACAGAAAAACAAAACAAACAAACAAGCATGACAATGTCCAAGCAGAGACCAAGGCTAAGAATGATAATAGGAGCTGATCAACATCCAAAATATGGAAAACCCGCTCAATGAAATTATAGAAAATTTTTTTATCAAATCCAGAGAAACAGACATTCAAACATGAGTAGTTAAGACCCCAAACAGAAATATACAATAATTTCTCCATGAAATATTATGAAAGATACCAATAATAAAGTGTAGAGACTATTGATACTGCTATGCTTGCAGACAGGAGCCTACCATGACAGTCCTCTGAGAGGCTCCTCCCAAGAGCTGACTAAAACAGATGCAGAGACCCACAGCCAAACATTAGATGGAGCTTGAGGACTCTCATGGAAGAGTTGGGGGAAGGATTGAGGGCCCTGAAGGGGAGAGGAACTCCACAGGAAAACCAACAGAATCAACTAACCTGGACTCTTGTGGGCTCTCAAGACTGAGGTCTAGACCACCCTCCTGCCCCGCAGATACGTAGCAGATGTGCAGCTCAGTCTTTGTGTGGATACTCCAATAACTGGGGCAGGAGCTATCCCTAGAGCTGTTCCCTGTCCGTGGAATCTGTTCGCTGGCTGGGCTGCCCACTGGTCTGGCCTCAGTGGGAGAGGATGCGCCTAGCCCTGTAGAGACTTGATATGCCAGGGTGGGGGATACCTACAGCCTCTCAGAGGAGAAAGTGGTGGGATGAGGGGAGGGACTGTGTGAGAGTGAAGAGGGAGGGAGACCTGGACATGAAGTAAATAAACAAATTAATGGAAAGATTGTACAAACAATATTAAAGCTGTATGGGGAAAATGCCAACTCCCCTACCATGGCAGAAAACATCAGAATAATCTGAGATTCGCTGTCAGCATCCCAATCATCAGGCAAGCAAGACTCGCCAAGGTCGTGCAAGCACTAACTGCCAACCAAGAAAATTGCCAACCAGCGAAGCTCTCTTGAAGCTGATGGAGAAATGAGGGCATTTAACCACAAGCACAGACCATATGTCTGTGGGAGCAGTTGTAAGAGATTTAAAGGAATACCACACTCAAGGGGACAGTCTCAATCGTGAGATCACAAGAACAGGTAAATTTTATGAGAGTCACAGGTAAATCCATTAGATCCAACACAGCAAAGCCAAGAAAACCTAAAATTAATCAAAGAAAAAACTCAAACAATAGCTCAAACAGCCAGAAAAATGGCCAACAAAAATGTAAAACATAGTAAACTTATTTCAATAATGAACTTAATGTGTCTTCAACTCACCAATGAGAGACTCTGCCTGGGTGAAACACTAAGCCCAACTGTCTTGTCTCCCAGAAACACACCTGACTGGTGAAGAGCCCGACAGGCTGCTGGGCCATCTATCAAGTGAACGGAAGCTCCACTTCGAAACACAATCAGAGAGAAACTCACCAACAAAACGAACAACTTATCAAGAAGTTACAAGTGGAGAGAATGTGCACAGTCTTGGGGCTCCTAACTTCATAAACATGAAAAGTCATATACACAACAGAAATTACACAACTATAGGGAGATGGTAACAGCTGCAGGAGAAAGCAGCTGGAAAGCACTACGCTAAGCAAAAGCAGTCTGACCTAGAAAGACCTTCTATCATCTCACATGTAGTTTAGACTTTAAAGTTGCATGCATTGGCGGGTGTCTGGCATATGTTTGTAGGCTATGGAACTAGAACAGGGCTGAAGGAAAGGAATACTGGAAGTAGTGTAATGGAAGATGTATGATAAAGAAACACAAAAGGGAACTATTCAAAGGCAGAGAACCAGCCAGAGAGGAGTGGTTCTAGCAAGAGACAAAGGGAATGAATGAGGACAAATAAAATATAGTAATATAACAATACATCTTCAAAACTGGGTGACAAAGGCTGAGGCAATGGCTGAGGCAGTTAAGAGATTGTCATGCAAACATGTGGATCTGAGTCCAGAGCCCCAGAACCCGTGGAAACAGTGGAATGGGACACAGGATCTGCAGGATTTCCTGACCAGCAAAACTGTGAGCTCTAGGCTCAGAAAGACACTATCTCAGAAACAAGATGAATGATTCCAGAGGGGCTTGACACAGATAAACCTGCTCCAACATACATGTACACACACATACGCATACGTGCATACTGCCCCCCAAATGTGCACACTCACACACTGCCACAATGAAACCATTACTTTGTATACTTCCCCCAAATTAAAATTACTGTTTAAAAAAAAAAATGCTGTTACCTATTTATAAACTTATTTTCTGTATATGAACCAAATAGATTCAAATAAGATAAAAATAACAAGATATTAATGACAAAAGTAAAGATTTGAGGAGGGAGTAGCCAGTATCTCTTGACTCTGGAACAGAAGGTCACAGAACCTAAAAGATCCACTTAACAGTTATCGGGGTTTTTTTTTTCCTAGAACTGAATCTCGTGTTTCTGTCTCCAAACAAAAGCCAACTGCACAAAGTGGGGTTAGATAATAGGTTATACTGCTCAACCTTGCTCAGCATTTACCTATCAAGCTCAATTTTGTCCAGTATTTATGCAGACCAAAGAAAGTAATCAGAAGGCAAGCTTGCTGGCAGATAACTGTTACCACACTGCTTGGAGAAGCTGGAAGGCTTCAAACTCAAAGCCTGCCTGAGATTAACTCAAAGGGCCAGGATGGAAGCCAGAGAGATGGCTCAGCAGTCAAGTGTTTACAGTTCTTACAAAGGACCTAAGTTCCTTTGGCTTCAGGAGCTAAATCACAATTGCCAATAAAGTCACTTCAATAGGATCCAATGCCCTCTTCTAGTTTCTTTGGAAAGCTATGCAATGCATACCTACACAGGCACTCACACAGTAAAGCTTTTTTCTTTAAAACTTTGATATGGATATATATATATATATATATATATATATATATATCTTTGAGTTTCAATCCTCAGTCCATAAGCAGAACAACAAAAATAGAACTTGAAAATTTTAGACCACCACTGATTTCCAACTTAAAGGATGTGGCACACTTATTTCCTATACTCTGTATGTTCTGTCTTCCAGCAAACATTTAAGACGATTGTGGCCCATTTTCAACAAGGGTTATGTGGCTCTTGTCCCCCACCCTGAATTTCTGTTGGAGAGCAAACCCAAGGGTGTATAAATGCTTGGATCCTCCTCACAACTCCATGCTCTATTAAACTTTGTTCTTTCAAGTCAACTTCTTTCAGAAGACAGAAAGGTATGTGTGAAAAGCTCTCCTGCTGACAGCTCTTACTTGCACTCCATAAAAATCCCAGTCTTTGACCAGCTGAAGCTGATCTAAGTATTCTCTGAAAGGGCACTTGTCTTCAACCAAATTGCACAAATGGAGACCCTTCCCCAAAGAAAGAGATGCTGTATTCAAAACCAGAGGAACCTAATCTGCATCATACCAGTACTTTAAAAAATGTTTCTGAAAATAGTAATGTGACAAGCTTCTTTTTTTTTTTTCAGTCCAACTATGTGCCAAGCAATCTACAAGGCACTTCACAGAACCTCCCATGAGGTAGAAACTAAGTAGTTTCAAATGAAACAGCTACTCAAAATGGTTCAGTAAAATCCCCTGTCAGAACTTCCAATGCTTTAACTTTGGTATATCTCTATCTCTATCTCTCTCTCTCTCTCTCTCTCTCTCTGAAAGCTTAAATTAATACAAGTAATTCTCATCTTCCTTAAAAATACAGCTCGTGATGAACAATATAGTGGTTATGAATCAGAATAACCCCATAGGCACACATTTGAATGTCTGTTACCCGGCTGTTGAAACTGAGGAGTGGCCTTGCTGGACGAGGTATGCCACTGGGTTGTGCCTCTCTTAGAAGCCTGCTATGAATCAGACGTGAGCTCAGCTCTTCTGTGTTGTCACTTTGAGCCTCACCATCCCCAACTCTGCCCTTTGATCTAGGAGTGTGAGTATGTTGGTAATGGTGTTCATCATGGTGTTCAGTCATGTTTAGCAGGAGAGTTGACTAAGCAATAACCAGAAAAAAAAAAAAAAACAACATGGGCGGCAGCACAGTTCTTTTTTATTATTAATTTTTCTTTTTGAGGGAAAAGCATGTTTTCTTTCATTTCCTTTGTTAACAGCACCTGTAAAAATGAATATACTATTCTAAGATATATATGTGGACTTTGGAATGTTAGATTGTCAAAACATCAACTGTATCACATAGCAGTTAACAGACAGAAGGCAAGATAGGCTAAGGACAGAATTTTGTTAACTAAAGTTATTAATAGCAGCAACTTTTGAAAGATGATTTTATTAAAGTCATTGCACTTGGTCATTTTATTGCTACAGCTCAAGGCCATTCAATTGTAACACTTCTCAGATCTGATTGTAAAGATTGTCTCATTTTGCTCATACATTTCAAGTTTAAATGCAAGCATAAAACATTCATCAAAAAATCTACAAAGCACTTGTCTGTGATCACAGTTGGGAGTGTAAGGAGTCCTCTGTTAAGACTGGCCCATTCTTTCTTTGCATCTTCTGATTTTCTGTGAAGTCCTGTACAGTTGTATAGAGGTAATACCTTTATAGTAAGAAGCAAGCTTAGTGGTCACAAACACACAAAATAACATTGAAATCCCACTAGAAACTCAGGAGTACTGTGTTTCAAAGACCAGCAAATCTGAACTATACATTCACTAATAACTTGGCAATGACAGACTCAATGCTGTCTTTTATACTATATTAGGGGAAGAAGGATTTATCTCTAAGTAAAGTTGTCTTTGTTACTGATTTTTTGTTTGTTTGTTTGTTTTTCTGGTTTTTCAAGACAGGGTTTCTCTGTGTAGCCCTGGCTGTCCTGGAACTCACTCTGTAGACCAGGCTGGCCTCGAACTCAGAAATCCACCTGCCTCTGCATCCCAACTCTGGGATTAAAGGGGTGCGCCACCACAGCCCGGCTCTGTTGGTGGTGGTGGTGGTGTTGGTATTGTTATTAATCATTTTCCGACTTTAACTTTGGAAATAGTAAAAGTTCCTATACCATGGGCAAATACTGGCAAATTACTATTTTAAAGGAATAGCTTTTCCCTTTAAATTCAACCTTGTTTGTTTTTTCTGAACTATTTTGTAAAGAGCAGAAAATAAGACACATGGAAAAAACAAAGTATGACTTCTCTATTCTGACTGAGAAGGCAAAAGCAGGGAGGGATGACTCACTACTACTCTGATTGTGTGGACTAGTAAAGCATCCACCACCACCAAAGGAACATTGTTTCCTTTAGGCCCCTACGCAGCACAGGCTGGCCTCAAACTGGTGATTTCTCTCCCTCAGTCTCCAAGTTACAGGCGTGTCATCACTACACACGGCTCAAATAAAACTTTTAATCGCGTACAAGCATTAAAATATATGTGTTGTTGGGGCCAAGATCACCAATCAGGTCAGTGATACAATGGGTCAGAAAGGAACCAAACTGCAAATGAAAATTTAGTATACAATAAGAGGTTGTGCTTCTATTTTCTTATTTGTGTTTATAACACATAAATTCATTTTTCTGTTATCTGCTTTCCTAATTTCTTATATTTTAACTAGTATCTATGAGCTACATATCTATCTATCTATCTATCTATGCAGAAAGTATAGTCACTTGCCTAAAATAATCTTCACTGGGAAAAGAACATAGTTTGAACTGTTAGGGCTTTCCCTCCCAGCAGTGTGGGTGGAGACAGACCTTCCAATGGGAATGTAGGAGATCATTTCTAGAATGTGGGGAAAGTAGATGATTTTTAGGGTGAGGCCACTGTCATCTGAGGACCATCATTACATTAATAAGAAGCAAATACTTCACTTGACTAATTACTTAAAAATAAAACAGCAATTTTGTTCATCAATAACCTCTCATTAGATGAGCTCAGACTTGAAACAATGGTTAAAAAGGCTAGGCACACTGGGCATGCCTGTCATCCTAGCACTTGCGAGGCAGAGGCAGGGAAACTGGAAGTTTAAGACCATTTTTGCTATATCACAAGGTTAAGTCCAGCCTGGGATATATAAGTAAGTCCCTGTGCCAAAAAACCTAAAATGTACACTCTATATACATTTAGCTCTCCCCAGAATCTATCAAGTGTAACTTTGTGTTGGCAATTCTATTATTTTCTACTTCAGTTCTATTTTACTTGAAGTAACATTAAGAAGTCTGACTTTAAAATTTTTTTCTATTTTAAGATTAAAATGTAAAGAAAAAGTATTGTATTTTTAAGAAGCATGATAACTTATGATCTGACATTCATTTTCTAAAGTAAAGCTTAAAGTCTAACTTTTTTAAAACAAATAAAAGCACTTCACTTTTTAAAATTAATCTTTGTGTTTTTAGACATGTTGCCCTACAGATAACAACGTTTTTGTGTTCACCTGGTCTGTAGCCATACTGCCCTGAAAGTGGTGAGCCAGCCTAAGATGTTCAACTGTTGGTTGTGATGCTAAAGAAATGGCTCAGCATCCATTATGGAATGTCTTCAATATGGTCAATTATATTTGATTTACATAATGTACATTACTACTTGTGAAAGACTAATACTCTTTTTCACTTTACCTAAATAACACTCCAAAATATCTCTAGGAATTAGTTTGTTCTATTAGATAAATTATGTCTGTAAAACCTGAGTGTTTACATAATAGCTTTCCAAATATAGAACCTCATTCTGGAATTTTGAAAATATCTGGGTTAAGAGGCTTTGTTTCCTAAGATTATCATTAGTGAAAATTAAAGGAAGGGTATAATGAATTAAATACAAGATAATGAAATGAGTAACAGTTAAGACTGTACAATGAGCATAAGAATACAACAATCTGGCTGCTGTTTACACACCCTCCATGTGCTGCAGTATCCAGGCACAAATAAGAATTAGCGTGACACTTTTAGATTTCTTAGGCCATAGGAATTTAGAATAAAGCTCCTATTTTCTCAAACTTAATCCAGTACAGTTTAACTAGCTTCCTTTAATGAATCCTATAATGAGCATTACAGAACACTCTAGAAGTTGGATTTATTGTTATTATTTCATTAATGATTAAATATGCATGGGTGAGGAACCTGGTAACTAGAAACTCCTATTTTTATCACCAAATGTACAAACAGCACTGCAGACAAACAGGCACAACAATGTAATCCTGGGTAAGAAGCTAAAAGTGTGTGTGTGTGTGTGTGCGCGCGCGTGCGTGCGGTATAGTGTATGTATACAAGTTCATGCCCTATGCATTACAGGAAAGCAGTGACTCTACTATAAAGCTAACCCGTCCTTCTCAAATAGTTTATCTTACAGCTTATTTGTAAAGATATTACGATATTTATAGTATAGAACTCTTTAAAAATAATACAAGTTTCAATAAAAAAACTATTATGAGCTTTCTTTCCTTTTTATACAGATTCAGTAGTATTTTCAAGCAAACAATAGAAATGTTTGCAATCCCAGCACAGTAAGAAATAAGGCCTCTTCTTTTTTTTCATATTGGCAAAACAAAATATATTAAAAAAACTGCCGCCCCCAACTTTTCGGTAGATATCACAGTTTATGTCCTCCTATTTCTTCATCACAACAGCACATCTGTTGTCTTTAACAAGTCATTAAGTTCACGGAGCATTAGGAACACTGGGTCCACACCATCTCAAGACAACAGAACAGCTTTCTTCAGCTTTGCTATTTCCACCTGAAAACATAAATTGAATAACATAAAATACCTTTAGCAAGGTTTATGTAAGCCTGTGTGTACCATATGACCACACTTTCGAGCCTCAGAATTCAGATTTCAATATCAAACTCTTAATTCCTTAGAGTGTAAAACTTAGACTGTTGAATGTCAGTAGAAAATATAACAATGTAAGTTCCTAAATGGAAAGGAATAAAAAAAAATGTATTTATTTTAGCTAGAATAATGTTAAGTGACACAGAATTTGAAATAAATATGGAAAGGAAATTAAGGCATGCACACACACATGAATAAACACACACACAAACACACACACACACACACACACAAAATCCCTCACATGAAAACACAATGAAAAGAAAAATCTCTCAAAAAGTAAAGAAAAAAGAAACTAGAAAGAACACAAAGAAACAAGAAACTAAACCAAGGGAACCTTTTACAAGGTGGTAAAATTGTGACATACTCCAGAAGCTGAAGAAGGAACCTAGATTTGCCATCAGCTAGCAGAATCTAAAATGCACGTGGCTGAGGCACATGTTTGTAATCCCAGCACTCAGGCGGCAGAAGCAGGAACACTGCAGTGGGTTGAAGGCTCAGCTTTCCCACATAGTAAGACCCTGTCTCAAGAAATCAAACAGAAAAAAAAAAAAAGGCTGACTTCAAGGTAAAGATCTAAGACAGAAAATCCAGGCCATTTTTAGGGGTACAGTGAAAACTACTTCTGTAGCCAATGAACCCCAAATAAAAAATGAAAACAAGTACAGCAGATCAAAGGGCAGCTGGGTGTGGGGAAGGCTTTGTCTTACTCAAGGGCTGGAGGAGGAACGAGTGCTTTCAAAGATGCTGAAAGGGGGCCTGTGCGCTATCAACAGAGTGGTGGTAACGGCCAAAGTACCTTCAAGCCAACATACTCTAATCATGTAGTACCACACAGGTAAGGATTCTCAAAGGGTTATACAGCAAAGACTGAAAATCATGACTAGGCTCAGCAGTTACAAGCACTGACTATTCTTCAGAAGGTCCTGAGTTCAAATCCCAGCAACCACATGGTGGCTCACAACCATCCTTAATGAGATCTGATGCCCTCTTCTGGGGTGCCTGAAGACAGCTACAGTATACTTACATATAATAAATAAATAAATCTTTAAAAAAAAAATAAATAAATAAAGGGAAAATCATGACTAGCTGGGTCCCACTGCTCCACGATTCTAAACCCTTTTCCCCTTTGTAGTAGGGCAATATTCCTCACAGCTCCTTGCCATTTCCAGCAATATCTAAGCCCACTTGGTTAAGTAGCTTAGAGGCAGCCCTTGTAAGTCAGGAAGTTTAGAAACCTCACTTTCTGATTCCCTCACAACAAAGGTAAGTAATGAGGGGGCTGGTGAGATGGCTCAGCTGGTAAGAGCACTGATGCTGTTCCAATGGTCCTGAGTTCAAATCCCAGCAACCACATGGTGGCTAACAACCACCCATAATGAGATCTGACGCCCTCCTCTGGTGCGTTTGAAAACAACTACAGTGTACTTATTTATAATAATAAATAAATCTTTGGGCTGGAGTGAATGGGGCCATCCAGAGCAAGCAGAGGTCCTAAAAGTCAATTCCCAACAATCAGATGAAGGCTAACAACTATCTGTACAGCTACAGTGTACTCATATACAATAAATAATTAATTAATTAATTAATTAATCTTAAACAAACAAAAAAAAATAAGTAATGACACTTGGTAAAAGAAGAGTGACAGTACTGACAGAGGAAGAGAAGGCCCTGAAAAGAACACGGCTGAAGAGAAAACTGAGGAGAAAAGTTAAAGAAACTAAATCTAACTTCCAGCTCTCCCCAAAAACACAAAGCTAATGTAACCTCTCCAGTGACAAACAGAATGAGTGCCACAGCTGTGGGGCCAGGAAGCCACAAGACTGAGAGGAGCAGACCAGGACCAAGAGTGGGTTGAGGTATGTCCAGAAATCGCATCCTGAGATCAGCAGGAGTAGAATCACCCCACACCCCACACTCCATCCTGAGCCTGCATGGTGGAAGTAGCCCTGTGCCTAGCCAGACAAGGTACCCTACAGCCAGGGAAACTTCCTTTCCCCTTATAAGGTCATGTCCAGTAGCACCTGGAATTCCTCTTCAAGCAAATGAGGAATTCAGAATGTCATGGCCTGGCCATTGATGTACACTGACCCTGGTAGCCCCTATACGCCCCTCAAAAGGTTCAAATAGCCTTTGCTTCCCCAGTTCTCTGAAGCTATTCCAGGGTGTGCACTCACTTCCAAACAAAATACTGCCTGCACCTACCTACACCTGGCTAAGCTTCCCTCCCTCCAGTCCAGGCCAGGACGAATGAGCGTGACTATCCCAAAGGAGGAGCTGACCAGAACCCAGGAAGGCAAAAGCCTGCTTGCCCCTTAAGGTAAAAAAGAGAAAAAGAAACTCAAGGCTCAAGGGACAACAACAGTATTTATTCACTCAGACCCCTTACATACCTAGTGCTTCACACACTGTAGAATTAAGACTCAGACCTATCGCAGAGCTGGAACTGCAGGTCTGAATGGTTCCCTAGCAAGTACAAAGCCCAATGTTTGATTCTTGAAACAGCAAGGAAAAAGATTTCTTTTAAACTGCATGAATTCACAGTCAACAACTGCATAAATACAGAGTCAACAAGAAACTTAGGCAATTGCTACCATAAAATGGTACAGCCGTGTTCATTATTGAGAACATTACTTGTAGCAGAGCCAACCACAGAGTCGAAAGAGGGAAAAAAACAAAACTTCACATTTTATAGAACTAAAATGCATTACCTCTAGAGTACTTCGCATGACCTTCTCTTCTTCTAATTCTTTGCGTAGCTTTTCCAGTTCTTTCCTAAAGGCAAAGTATTACTGTTCAGTTTTACCATTAAGCAGCCTATTTCAGTGATATTAAGTGAGGCTTGAACTTACACACATACATATACACAGCACACAATGGGAAACTTCCTAGGAACAATAACCATGTGAATTCAGAAAAGTCTCAAATGTTTTAGTCTGAGTTCAATATAAGATTTGAAGAAACAAAAAGAAACAAACAAACAAAAAAAGCACTTCCTGTTCTTCCAGAGGAGCTGAGTTTGGTCTGCAGCACTGGCAAGAGGTGGCTCACAATCACTTGTAACTTCAGTCCCAGCAAAATCTGACACCCTCCTCGAGACTTTGTAGGCATTACATAAACACACAACAAAATATACATAGTAATAAAAATAAATGTCGTTGGTATTATTTCATCCCTCCTTATATAACTAACACTAAAGACCACTCAAAAAAGTCATACAGAAACTTAAAATTATAGGTAGGTGTGTGTGTGTGTGTGTGTGTGTGTGTGTGTGTGTGTGTGTGAAGATACTGAAGAAAAGGCGTGTGTGTCAAGAGACTGAAGAAAAGGCCATCCAGAGACTGCACAACCGGGAATCCATCCTCTGCCCTTTTTTTTTTTTTGGGGGGGGGGGGGGGCTCGAGACAGGGGTTCTCTGCATAGCCCTGGCTGTCCTAGAACTCACTCTGTAGACCAGGCTGGCCTCAAACTCAGAGATACACCTGCCTCTGCCTCCCAAGTGCTGGGATTAAAGTCATGCACCATCACTGCCTGGCTGATCCATCCCATATACAGTCACCAAATGCAGACACTATTGTGGATGGCAAGAAGTGCATGCTGACAGGAGCCTGAGAGAGCTGTCTCCTTAGAGGCTCTGCCAGAGCCTGACATATACAGAAGTGGATGCTCGAAGCCAACCATTTAACTGATCACAGGGTCCCCAGTGGAGGAGTCAGAGAAAGGACTGAAGGAGCTGAAGGGGTTTGAAACCCCATAGAAGAACAACATCAACCAAAGAAGGAGTATGCATGGAGAGACCCATGGCTCCAGCTGTACATGTAGCAGAGGATGGCATTGCTGGGCATCAATGGGAGAAGAGGCCCTTGGTCCTGTGAAGGCTCCATGCCCCAGTGTGTGTGTGTGGGGGGTGGGGGGG
>JADRCD010202435.1:3746-25583 GCA_019843815.1 Montemys delectorum | reverse complement strand
GGTTGAAGGGGAGGTATGGTTCCCAGCATCCACACCTGGGGCTGACAACTGCCTATAACTCCAGCTGCAGTTGTATTCAACACCTCTGGCCTTCACACACACACACACACACACACACACACACACACACACACGAACATATTTTTTTTTTAAAAAAAACTTAAAGCCACAAGGGAAGTTCTGTAGAAAATACAAAAAGAAATGATATTCCTATGAGGCTGGTTTTTGTTTTAAAAGATTTATTTATTATTCTATGTAAGTACACTATAGCTGTCTTCAGACACACCAGAAGAGGGCATCAGATCTCATTACAGATGGTTGTGAGCCACCATGTGGTTGCTGGGATTTGAACTCAGGACCTTTGGAAGAGCAGTCAGCGCTCTTAACCGCTGAGCCATCTCACCAGCCCCCGCTATGAGGCTGTTTTAAAAGAAAGGCAGTAAGAGAGCAAATCAGTAAACCAGTAAAGGAAGAAATAAGAAGGTGAGCCTTCCCTACCCAGAATATTTCCAGTGTTAATAGACTGAACTTCCCTGCCAGATGACAAGATTGACAAATGGATTAATAACATATCGGGGTGAATTACACCTTAGGAAATTTACCTCAGCTCTAAGGACACACGCATTGCTGAGAGTGGATGGACGAAGAGAGAGAATTCCTTCAAGATAACCAGATGAACAGGAATACTTAGATAACAGAGATTTTTAAATTACACCAACTCTCAGAAGAGACAAATGATAGTGTATGATGACGAAGGGCTCCACTTACCAGCGAGTTAACACATCGACGGGCCAGCAAAGTGGCTCACTGGGTAAGGGCACTGTACTGGCTAGTTTTGTGTGTCAACTTGACACAGGCTGCAGTTATCACAGAGAAGGGAGTTTCAGTTGGGGAAGTGCCTCCATGAGATCCAGCTGTGGGGCATTTTCTCAATTAGTGACCAATGGGTAGGGCCCCTTGTGGGTGGTGCCATCTCTGGGCTGGAAGTCTTGAGTTCTATAAGAGAGCAGGCTGAGCAAGCCAGGAGAAGCAAGCCAGTAAGGAACATCCCTCCATGGCCTCTGCATCAGCTCCTGCTTCCTGACCTGCTTGAGTTCCAGTCCTGACTTCCTTGTGATAAACAGCAATGTGGAAGTAAGCCAAATAAACCTTTTCCTCCCCAACTTGCTTCGTGGACATGATGTTTATACAGGAATAGAAACCCTGACTAAGACAAATTGGTACCAGGAGTGGGGTATTCCTGTGACAACCTGACCATGTTTTGGGGAAAACTGTGGAAGGACTTTGAAACTTTGAGCTAGAAGAGCCACTGATTGTTAAGAACTCTGTGAAATGTCTGTGGGAGCTTGGAAGATCATGTTGAGAACAGTGCAAAAGATGGAGGCCTGGCTTGTGAAATTTCAGAGGGAAGATTAAAGATTCTTATCAGGGCCATGTTGTTTTGATTATGAAGATTCTGTGGTTCTGGTTAGCTGGGGCTGAAGTATCAGCTGTGATTAACAAGATACCAAAACTACTAAAATGAAAACTGCATTACTGGGACTATTGATGCTGGTTAGCTGGAGCTAAAAAATTAGCAGTAATTAAGAAGAGACCAGCATCATTGAGGTAACATCTTCTGAGGAGTGTTTTCTGAGAGCACAAAGAGGTTGTGTTCCAGAGATAGCCAAGGTTGTACCTTGTGCTGCAGCAGGACTTGAGTCACCCAGGTGGTACTGGTTTTGACAGCATGAAGGAGTCTTAAAGAGCAGCTGAGGCTTAACACAGTGAGAGGCCATGGAAGGCCATTAGTAAAGGTGCAGCCTCAGTTGCAATTGATGGCCCAGGACTGAAGGGGTCATGCAAAGGAGTTGAGGCCTGGCACCATGAAGAGAGCCTATGAGAGGCTATTGGTGAAGCCTAGTTACAGCGGATGACAGTGTTTTAGTGATGCCAGTACCATGAATGACCACCAAGAACAGCAGAAGCAGTGAAGTACAGGCATCTGGAGCCCAGAAAACAAGATGTGTGCTACAAAGAGCAGAGCTGGAGAAGTGACTCAAGCCCTTAAAGGAGCCCAGAAGATCATGAGCTTGATTCCAGTTGGCTTTGCTTTTGATTTTGACTGTGCCCTGATATTTTTCCCTCTTAAAGGAAAAATGTATTTTAGTGGAGCCCACAGATAAGAGACTTTAAATTTTAAAAGATATTAGACATTTTAAATTGATTAAACTTTTAATATGTAAAGACTATGAGACTTTAGATCTTGGGAATAAGAACATAGGGGTTGAGGCTTAATAGTAATGTGTTTGTGTGTCAACTTGACACAGGCTGCAGTTATCACAGAGAAGGGAGCTTCAGTTGGGGAAGTGCCTCCATGAGATCCAGCTGTGGGGCATTTTCTCAATTAGTGACCAAGGGGGTAGGGCCCCTTGAGGGTGGTACCATCTCTGGGCTGAAAGTCTTGAGTTCTATAAGAGAGCAGGCTGAGCAAGCCAGGAGAAGCAAGCCAGTAAGGAACATCCCTCCATGGCTTCTGCATCAGCTCCTGCTTCCTGACCTGCATGAGTTCCAGTCCTGACTTCCTTGTGATAAACAGCAATGTGGAAGTGTAAGCTGAATAAACCCTTTCCTCCCCAACTTGCTTCATGGTCATGAATAAAAACCCTGACTAAGACAGGCACTAACAGTCTGAGTTAGACCCCCCAGGACCCACAAAGTGGAAGGAAAGAACCAATCTCTGCAAGCAGTGCTTTGACTTCCACACACACCCCTGCCAGACAGACACACAAGGGTGTGAGACAGCGACAGCAACAAGTCCTACTGAGCATCAGACAGCACGCCACAGAACTTCTGAATTCATGAAGCAAAGCCTGAGAGGCCTCGAGGAGGAATGGACGGCAGCATAATAAGGTTCGGGAATTCCAGCGCCCACTCCTATGCACGTGTCAGATGGACGAGCAAAATGGAAGCCATCAATTTAGAATACTGTAGACTGTCTGGATCTCACACAAACAGAACACCCCATCGTAATAACAGCAGGATACACATGCTTCCCAAGCGCACCGAGAACATTCTCCAGGGCAGACCACACATCAGCCTCAAAGCAAAGTCTTACAAAAATCCAAGAAAAATTAAAGTGTACAAGTATCTTTCTATAGAGGAAAGCTATCAGTCAGTATAAAAATGCAAATTGAAAAATTAAATATATGGAAACGAAATGCTGTGCTCTGAAGGCATCAACAAACCAAAATCTCAGGGGAGCTTACACGCATGAAAATAAAAACAAACATACAAAAGCAAACTCCTAGGAAATCTCTAGGAAGCCTAGAAAGCCAAACAACTTTGGAATAAGGGGGAAAAAAGAATAAAGGGGCCTGGAGAGATGGCTCAGCAGTTAAGAGCACTGACTGCTCTTCTGAAGGTTTTGAGTTGAAATCCCAGCAACCACATGGTGGCTCACAACCATCTGTAAGGAGATCTGATGCCCTCTTCTGGTGTGTCTACAGTGTATTCACATACATAAAATAAATAATAAATTTTAAAAAAGAATAAGGTTTAAGGGTTCTATTGGCTGATTTCAAAATAGCATAAAATTGATAGTAATCAAAACACTGTGATCCTGGCATACAAACATACAACGCAACAGAATAGAAGGGACTGCCTATTGTGAAGCTTTCATATTTGGCTGGTCACCATCTCCAGCAGACAGACAGACACACACATATACACACACACACATACACACACACACCATACACACACACATACACATACATGCACACATACACACACACATACACACATACACACATATATACACACATACATATACACATACACACACACATACACATTCACACACACACATACACACACATATATACACACACACCACACACACATACACACACACCACACACACATACACACACACATACACACACATCACACACACATACACACACACACACACATCCACACACATACACGCACACATACATACACACACACCACACACACATACACACACACACATGAACACAGAAAAGCATCTGGACAAAAGCGTGGAAAGACACATAGAGCAAATACCCCACAGCAGGCCCAGGCAGCATTCCACTAAAGCCGGGCAGTTTGCAGCATGCAAGCTTTGGTTGAGTCTACACAGATATTTCAAAATTCAAAAACCTCCAAAATCTCAAATACTCCTGGACTTGATTTTTTTTTCTTTTCTTTTCTTTCTTTAGCTAGGTGTTACCCAACCTGCACCAGTGCTTGGGAAGAGTGGGCCAGGCATGGGTATGATGAACCCAGCTCCCTATGAAAACCACATTGGAGAGAAAACAATGAGAAGTGCTCATGACCGCTGAAAAGATGAATGGTTCGTAAGGGATGACAAGGTGTCATGCCACATTGTGAGACATGCCTGGGGAGGGGCAGGCCCTGTGGCCTTACCGTGCTATCTTGTCACTGCAGGACATGGTGAGCAGCCGTTCCCCCTGCAGTACCCCGTCCCAGGTCTGGATGCTGGCATTTGAGCGCACAGGGATTGTCCCCTCGCCCGACTCTATTTTTGTCCGTAGTTGTCCCCTTGCTTTGCGATTCGGATGTCTATCTGCTGGTTCTAGAAGAAAGAGGGTTCAAAAACCAGTAGGTGATAAAACCGCTGACATCCTGAAAAGCACATCTAACATACCAAAATTTAAAGTATAACTTACAGATATGTATGCAAACATTGATTCAAGCCATACAAAATATACATCCCAGTAAATATATAAAATTGAACTAAAAACACATAATACAGACCACATTTATGAACATGGAAAAAGGTGGTTTACATTTTGGCTGAGATGATTTCCATCAAAAATGAATGGAACAAATGGAGAAAATGCTGCGATTTGCTAATTTTGAGCAAAAGACACTTGTCTGCTTGTTATCAATTAACCTTTGTATTTTCATCATGTCAAAAAATAAATACAGAAATCAATCCATTGGGAATATGTGAAGATATTCCCCATGATTAGTAGCGAGTTCTATGAATATGGGTGACTGTAATTTATTATTATTATTATTATTATTATTATTATTATTATTATTATTGAATAGTAATTATTTACAGCGAGTATCACTGTTTTCATAATCCAGGAAACCCATTTGGAATACATGGTACTTGGGCATGAGAGTAGGGATTTACATACAAAGTGTCATAAAGCCCAGTGCTAGGCCGGCCTCAGAGGATGGAGCTAGGGATTTACATACAAAGTGTCATAAAGCCCAGTGCTAGGCCGGCCTCAGAGGATGGAGCAGTCAACGTTAGGGCCTTGCCCTCCGGTGTCCACTTGGTTCTGTGGAGCGGCTTTGCCGTTCACACACTCATCAGGCAGACTCACTGCAAATATAGGGATCACTCAGCACTTTCCTCTTAGAATTAGCTTTTTTCATTCATTAACATTTTCTTTTTTTAAAACAAGATTTATTTATTTATTATGTATACAATGTTCTGCCTGGATATATGCCTGCAGGCCAGAAGAGGGCACCAGATCTTATTACAGGGATTGTAATGATGGTTATGAGCCACCATGTGGTTGCTGGGAATTGAACTCAGGACCTCTGGAAGAGCAGTCGGTGTTCTTAACCACTGAGCCATCTCTCTAGCAGTCATTAACATTTTCTAACTAAATTGAGAAGAGATAATCTGTACTTTTACAGGGACCATACCTAAAGCTGAAATTTAAAAAAAAAAAAAATGAAATTAAAAAAAAAAAAAAACTGAAGAAGAACACAGATGCGGATGCATTCTAACACTACATTATATTATGTTTTCTTAGAAACCTGTCAGCTGCTGAGAGTCTGGCGTCATACCCTCTAGCACGGGCTCGTGGGGAGAGAATATTCTGGCATCTCCGCAGGGTGAGGTGCTGATATACAGGTGGAACTGCACGGTATCCTTCAGCCGGAACCCACCCCGCTCTGACTTCTGAAATATGGACTTTTTCTGGTCTTCTTTGTTACTGCAAGGGAAAAGTCACAAGAGTGCCAGTTAAATGTGTGTGTCACCAACATGGGGTCTATAGGTCAGACTGACCTCAGAGGTCGGTGCTTTCAGTAGGGAGAGGTAGGTTTCTGGAGACAGCAGCTTGCAAAGTACAATAGGTTGGCCTCGAACCTGGGATTCTGCTGCCTCGGGTCCCCCTATTGCTAGGATTTACAGTTGTGCGCCACCTTGTCTGGCTTGAACTGGAATCATTGTTACCCATTCTTATAGTAATCCATAGTTCAGGTCCATTCAGTGATCAATATGTCATCAACTGGGAGTGACTGGTTCTTCTCAGGTGTGATTTCAAGGTAGAAAGACCACATGGACGATGTGGCCTTGTCAAGCAAAGCCGACAGGTGCAAGATCAGTTCTGACCATGGCCCGTGATCAGAGTGAAAAGGACATTCTTTACAGGCAGTCTGGGATGGTATGTTTTCTCTTTGGTCTGTTTGACTTGCTTTGTGGCTTTTTTTTGTTTGTTGGCTTTTTTTTGTTTGTTTTTCACTTTTTGCTTTTCAAGACAGGGTCTCCTTGTGTAGCCCTGGCTGTTCTGGAACTAGTTCCGTAGACCAGTCTGGCTTTGAACTCGCAGAGATCCACCTCCCCTGCCTCCCAAGTGCTGGAGTTAAAGGTGTGTACTACCACCTCCCAGCTGGGAGACATGTTTATATTTATATTTACAGTACATGAGACAAAAGATACCTTCTGAAATACAGACTTGAAATTTATGACTATGCTGTTTTTGTATATATGTCTTATATAAGTATGCATGCATGTGTGTGTTTGTGAGTTAGTCCACTCTAGCTTATAACTGAGCATCCTGGGAGAGAGGGACCTGCTCAGACAGCATCCCAGGACAGCAAGGCTGGGTCCCAGTGTTCCTCACACAGTTCCAGTCAAGGATTCCTCAGTGCTTACACAAACAAGCAAAGGCTAGGCAATGCCTTCTGATACAGTGTCTTAAAATAGCTTCCTTCACTTGTTCACTCCTAAACTTACTTTAAATAAAGCTCGAGCTGTGCGTAAAGAAACCTGAGCAGGGACCTTCGGGAGATTATCTCTGCGTGGCAGTCATTGAGCGCGAGCCCACGGTCACTCATGTATTCACCGTTGATACACTTCGTCCCTGTCGAAACACTTATCACCTTGGCATCTTTGACATCTGTACCTGAAAGACAGGAGAGTGACTGGTGGCCAGTGATCCATCCTGTCTGACACGTGCTCTCAGCACCTGGGCCATGCAGGGTCAGCTGGACACTTGAGCTTGTTTTCATACATCTTCATGCCTCCTGATCCCTACCTCAGAAACCTGAACAAAGGGCCTCTTCCTGAGGCTCTGTTACGTACCAATTCCAGGAAGCTACACTCCTCATCCTGTAGTCTACACCTTTAACTTAATGTGGTCATTTCCACTGGTAGGCATGGGTGTTTGAACATTCACCCTTGACTATAGGGACGCAGCACTATACATAACTACTACGTGGCCTAGAATTAGTCCTCAAGTAAAATATTAAAGAGGCTAGGAGGAACGACTTACAATGCTCAAGAGTAGCAGAAACCAGAATCGGCTTCCACAGTTTTATTAGTAAACGCTCCTACTTTCCCACACCAAGAATGAACTCATCCGAAATGTGACCTTCCAGAGAGGGAGGCTGGTGATTAAATCCTGGGATAATGCTGGCCTGGACATGCTGCAATGACCTGAATCTGGAAGGGACTGTGTCTCAGTGCTAGAACCTAGCACGTGTGAGGCCCTGGGCTATATCCCTAGGATGATGACAACGATGACAACGGCAACAACAACAACAACATCATCCAAAAGCATTGGCAAACCAGTCCTGAGTATGGCCTCAGAGCAGACTCACAATGATGGAAAAGATGTGTGCTACATGGTGTGAGGGTTAGTGTTCACGGTCAGCCTGGCACTCTAGCATCACCCAGGAGATAAATCTCTGGGCACATCTGAAAGGGGTTACCTAGCCCAGGCTGGCCTTTGGGAATGCCTATGAGAGATTTTCTGGATTAGCTTAGCTGAAATGGGAAGGCCTGCCCACTGTGGGCAGCACCATTCCCTGAGTTGGGACCCCAGACTGCACAAAAGGGAATAGCGAGCTGAACAAAAGACTCTTCTCTGTTACTTGACTACGGATGCAATGTGCCAGGTGATTTCCCTACCATGACAGACTTCTCCAACTATGAGCTGAAATAACTCCACCTGAGGAGTTTTTATCAGGGTGTTTGATTATAGCAACAGGAAAAGGAACTCAGACACAGGCTATGTGGGAGGCACTGTGCCAGGAGCGTCAGCGAATCTTCCTCACCGCTTGTCCTCACAGTGTCCACTGAGAGCTTTTGTTTTCCAGTTTGAAGAAAGGAACTGCAGCTCTCAGGGATTAATAACCCGCCTGAGGCCACTCAGCCAGTGAGAGCACTGAACCCATGCACCCAGTTCCATTTCCTGGGCTTTAGACATACATTTTGACTATGAGCGAATGGTCAGAAAAAGATATAAAAATGCTAGTAGTTAGTCTTTTCTGATTTCTGTAACAGAATTCCTGGGAGAACAGTTTAAAGGGGGAGTATTTTATTTTGTCTCACCATTAGAGTTTTAGGCCATCATGGCAAAATGAGACAGAACAGCTTAACGCGCAGTAGCTGGAGGCAGAGGGGACGCCTGCACTCACAGGCCTTCTCTTCTTTCCTTTTTCATTCCCCCTGGGCCCAGCGCCTACAGCATAGTGTCATCCACATTCAGGCTGCCCCTCTCCACCTAGAGCCCCCTGGAAATGCCCTCACAGACACACCTAGGCACTTTTCAAATCAATCCAGGTTAGCCATCCTCAGTCCACTGGGAGTCGGCCCAACAGCTGAACACATCCTAAAACGACTTTCACCCTTGGTCTCTAAGAGGACATTAATGAAAAATGCATTGCGTTTACCTCTAAGTGTGTCAGAGCCTTAACAGTCCCGACACTGTTCAAATCCAAAGTCTACTGAGACTCAAGGCAAAAGCTTAGCTGTGAGCCCTGTAACAATTAAAGCACATTTTACATATTCCTGACACACAGTGTCAATAAACCTCCCACTCCAAATGGAAAGAACAGGGGCGACTGGCAAACTGTAGATGAGCTTTCTGACACAGTGTAACCCAAATTTCCAGCACGCTCTGGGTCCCCATCTGGAACCTTCCATGTGTCCTCATTGTTAGTCACCCTGGTCTTCCAAGCTCCACGGAATCACCCACTAAGACGAGCTTACATACTCTAGGGCCTCTTTGGCCCACATCTCCAACCACTTCTAAAATTCCTCCCACAAGCCACTTCCAAAAGGCTTTTCTGAGCCACACAGTCTATCAGTCACAGCAACAATCCTGCTGGTACCACAGATGGCACCAAGTTTCTGTCATATTTGTCACTGGTATGACAAATTCATGAGGAAACTGAGGGATTTTTTTCCCCCAACTTTGGCTGTGCTTCTGTTTTCAGTTCGTTGTAGTGGGGAGGGTGTGGCAGAACTGGTCAGATGTGATGGCGACCAAGAAAAGGGTGTATCCATGAGTGTGCGTGTGGGTGGGGTATGGGAGTGAGGGAAGGGAGAGGAAGAGGAAGAGAGAGAGAGAGAGAGAGAGAGAGAGAGAGAGAGAGAGAGAGAGAGAGAACGAGAATGAATATGCTTAGATTAATGGGCTTCCCCATTCTCTGAACCACCACCAGCCATGGGATGTGGCCAGACACGTTAGGCAGATCTTCCGCCCTGTTACTCTCTGGAAAGGCCCTCACAGGCCCATCTCTACAGTGTGCTTTAACCAGCTTGCCAGAGTTCCTGATTTTACAAGAGTTCTTCCCACTCTCCACAGAAACCACTCGGCTGTGGCAGTAGGGACACGTACAAAGCAGAAAAGGCCGAAGGTTCAGCAGCACTCAAGAAGTCAGGGAGCGTGATGTGCTGTTCCCAGGGTACACCAGGCTATAATGGTGTCACATGGTAACACAGTAAGCTTTCTCCAAAGGAAAAGGGCATATTGAAGAATTGAACGGCTGGGGGGGCTAGAGAAATGGCTCAGCAGTTAAGAGCATTTGCTCTTCTTACAAAGGACTCAGGGTTAGTCGCCAGCACCCATGCGGTAGATGACAAACATCTGTAACTCCAGTTCCAAGGGAAATCCAATGCCTCCTTCTGGCCTCTGAAGGCACTGTATGTATCATACATATAGACAAAGAATACACACACACACACACACACACACACACACACACACACACAAATCTTTGGTTTTTTTTTGGGGGGGGGAGGTGCTGGGGATTGACCTCAGGAACCTCACTGTGGCTAAACCCACTGAGCTGTGTTCCCAGCTCTAAGGAGGAAAGAACGGCTTCTGAGGACAATTCCTATATTTGTGTATGACAGATGCGTCAACACAGAGAGAATAAAAGGGAACTTTCAGTTGGTGTCACAAGATGGAGGGCGTTTATGCGTTTCAAAGCAGAAGGCTGAAAGGTTGACAAAATGCTAGAGGCTTACCTGTGGTCATCACTACTCCAGAGAGCACTTTCCTCCGTGCGTGAGGGGAGGAAAAGTTGTCCGTCAGGTCACTGAACTTACCCAGGACCAGGCGGGAGACAGCATCTGCCAATACCTGGGTGGAGAGCAGAGACCAAGTTTAGGGTCGGGGGTACCTGTGGTGGAACCAGTCTCTCTCGGTGCCAACATACGCTGTCTAATACAAAGACTTGCTGGGCGATGATGGTGCACACCTTTAATCCCAGCACTTGGGAGGCAGAGGCAGGCAGATCTCTGAGTTCGAGGCTAGCCTGGTCTACAGGGTGAGTTCCAGGACAGCCAGGGCTATACAGAGAAACCCTGTTTCGAAGAACAAACAAACAAACAAACAAACAAAACCAAAACCAAAACAAAAAACAAAGACTCTTACAGTCTCATGTCTACTATAGAAAACCCACACAGGCACACGCTCACATAAATGATGGGGGTGTGTGTGCCAGAAACAAAAATCATCAGTGGTTTTATCCAGCCATGGACCCTGTGCCTGACGACCCGGCATTGTGGCATGACTATTATGGGTGTAACCAACCACTTTAAAAATTGTCTTAAAAGCTTGGCACTGTAAACTCGGTTGGAAGCCCATGGCTAGGAAGCTTATGCCCACTGGAGAGAAAGCCATTCTGCTGTTTTGCTAAAGACATGGTGTCAAACAGCTTTGGAAATATTTATTTATACATAAGGGCCAGTGTTGAGCCTAGTCTCAGAGAAGCACGTCTTTTTGCAGCCTGCATCGCTGACTGTAGAGAGTGATGACAGGCAGAGGTGATGGGAATGAACAACTGTTGAATGCTCAGCCTCAAACAGAACATCTGTGTCATCCCCTGCAAGACTAGGGGAACACTGGAAAAGGGACAGAAAACTGTAGGAGACAGAGCGGGTGGTAGGGGTTGAAAAACATGGTCTTCTAGACGTGACATGACATGGCTGCTGCACCCACTACCTTGCCTTGGGAAGATCATTTGTGCTCACCTGCCCAAGGCTTGAAAACAAGGCTGGGGTCTATCAACATTCTATCATGGACAGGTGTATTGTTGTCTTTTCTTGTTGCTGTGATAAAATACCCTAGCAAAGGCAGCTTTAAGGGAGAAAGAGTTTGTTTAGCTCACAGGGAAGTCACAGCAGCAAGAGCTTGAGAGAACTGATCACATCATATCCACAGTCAAGAGCAGAGAGCAAGGGATTAAGGCGTATACTCTAGTGCTCTGTTTGCAGGTTTTCTATTCTTGGGCATTCTAGGGCTCCCCGATAGGGGAGGGGTCTTCTCCCCTCATTAATGAACATAATTCAGATATTCCCCACCCCTAGACCAACCTACATATAGCCAGGCCTTTGATAAGACCTTTGACAAGGCCTTCTCAGGTGACTCTAGATTGTGGCCATAGTGTTGAGGGAGGGAGTGGCTTTGACAATCCCAGCTTCCCTAAAGAACCACCGGAAGCTGAAGGTGAGAGGGAGTCATTTTCTTCCATGCTGCAGCTGCTGGTAAATGCCCTTGCTCACATGATGGTAGGAGGGGGCTTGTTGGTAAGAAGGACTTCAGCAGGAGTGGGAAGGCCTAAGAGAGGATGCTGCTGTGAGGGAGGAAATAATATACAGATATATATGTATATACACACATATATGAAATTGTGAAAGAATTTTTTTTTTCCAAGACAGGTTTTCTCTGTGTAGCCCTGGTTGTCCTGGGACTCACTCTGTAGACCAGGCTGGCCTTGAACTCAGAGATTGCCTGTTTCTGCCTCCCAAGTGCTGGGATTAAAGAAAGGCATGCGCCACCACTGCCCGGCAGAATGAATTTTTAAAATATAAGTTTTAAGAGTTTTTATTTCATATAAGGATATGCTCCAAGTGATTTTCTTGCAGAAGCCTGAGCCATAAATCCTAGGTCAGGCATCTATGGAATATATACCGTGAGACATAGGCAACTGAAGAACGCAAGTTGCTTTGACTCTCTGAAAAAGGACTTACGGACCTGACCCTGTGTGTCTGGGGCTGTACACAACAAAAGTATAAAGATTCTAAATGCAGTCTGTGCCTTTAATCCAAGCATTGGGAGGCAGAGACAGGCGGATGGATCTTTGTGAGTTCATGTTCAACCTGGTCTACATTGTGAGTTCCAAGGCAGCCAGAGCTACACAGGGAGACCCTGTCTCAAATAAGTAAATAAGTAAACAAACAAACAAACAAACAAACAATAAAATATCCTACATCCCAACCACTTACTTTTAACGACATGAACAAGGGTGAGGACCTGCTTTGTACTGATGCCTGGCTACATTACCCTGGCACGCCTGCTGTAGCAGAGTATCACAGTTGTGGTATGGCCAACACTATCGGACTTTAGCCCCGCCCCGCCCTTGAATCATCAGGAAGGCTCTCAGGAAGCTCTCAGGCCACGGATGCTTGGCCCAAGCCCTTTAAGAAATATTTCAGGGAAAAAGCAAGGACTTGCATCCTTCCTGGAGGTGATCCTCCCACTCCCACCTCTACCATACAGCCACTGGCATTGGTCCTGGAAGCCCCCTCAAAGAAGATGTTACTGCCTTCACCCTCTGTGGTTCGTACATTCCTGAGCTACCCTGGAACCCTGAAAGGGGCAGTGCGGGTTGTGACACAGAGCAGAGGTCCGAGGATGCTGTTCCCAGGCAAGTGGCTCCAAATCAGAGGTCCAAAAATTGATGTTTGGCATCTCAGGACCCAGAGGTAAGCAGCATAAAGAGGCAGAGAGGGGCTCAGCCTACCTCCCCATGACTAGATCCTGACAAATGCCACCTCCCCCCACACCCCAGGTCAGAAGCTCAGTCCTTCCACACAAAGCCACTGAAGAAGGCAGGCCTAGCTGGGTGTGGTGGCTCAGTGCCTTTAATCTCAGCACTGCCTGAGGCAACAGATCTCTGTAGGGTTCAGATCAGCCTGCTCTACATAGAGTTCCAGGACAATCGGGGCTACACAGAGAGACTATCTTGTCTCAAAACCAACCAAAAAGCCAAAACAACAAAATGGAGAAAGCAAGGTTGAGGCCACCTGCCCCAGACCATCTATCCGCTATCCCTCTGTGGGCTCTGCAGCATCTGAAAGAGTTTCAGTGGTCTGGCAATTGTCAACGTGAACGGAAGACAAGTCACATCAGATGGTGTGTTGAACTCGAAACACTTTAGCAAACCTGGAAATCAAGTCACTTAGGATCTAGTACCATTAACTTGCAAGGAGGGATTGTTAACAAGGGACTCACTGGAAACAAGTACTTGTTTGTCACAGGAAATCAGTAAGACACCAAGTCCACTCCTTTACACTGAGCTGTACTTGACTGCTTTAGGCAAAGCGGAACAAGTCTCCTCAAACCAAGATCTGGATTTGATCCTAGCACTCGGGAGGTAGAGGCAGATGGATCTCTGTGAGTTTAAGGTCAGCCTGGTCTACATAACAAGTTTCAGGCCAGACAAGGCTAATAATGAGACCTTGCTTTAAAATAGTAAATTAAAACCAAGAACGATGGCCACCCCAGCTCTAGCTGTAACCCAGGCCGGAGAGAAAGGGTCCCACCTGAGACCCAGATGAATGGCCTTCCTAGCTACCACATTTTCTAACTTGTTAATTCACTAACTAGCTCTGGTCAACTGCTTCTACACTAAAGAACATGTTGACAAAAAGGGCATAAGACAGAAGACTGAAAGATGTGTGAAATCAGGACTCCAAGAACCAAGACAGCCAATGATCTTCGACCTGGCGTTTCTTCCTTCTTCCTCTTTCAGAGACCCATCCTGAGCTACCTTAGATTTCCCTTTCTTTACTGTGAGTTTTCTATAAAGGGCACAAACTCAAGTGGCTGTCCGCATCCAGCTGGAGCAGAAAGAAGCCCACAGAGGTGCCACATAGGAAATTTGGCATATAGAGATGCCTAGCAACTGGCAGGTTCTAAAGTGTTTCTGAAAGAGCTCCTCCCTGCTACACCCCCTGCCCTGCGAGCAGCTCCCAGTTGCTCTAGGGGTCCTGCTTTTTATTGCCTGACCTTAGCAGGGGCCTTCAGTGGCAGACTGGCCAGCTCTAGGGGGCCTGCTTTATCGCCTGACCTTAGCAGGGGCCTTCAGCGGCAGACTGGCCAACAGTCCTTATTCTGGGCACGAGTTTTCCCTGTAATGATTCAAGAGATATACCCCGCTGAACAGAGGGTGAGTGTCTCTGGGGTTGGGGGTACATAATTCAAAGGAAAGGGGATTGTGGATTGTGGTTGTCCTGTTGAGGGCCCGGAGGTATCCCTGCTCTGTGTTATCATGACCCTAGCCAGCATCAGGAAACTAAATCAGATTCTCAGGGACCATGTGACCATGGAAACTGAGGCACAGTACTCCATAGCCAGACTTACCCGCAGCTGCTCCTGCTCAGGGCTCAGTAACATTTAAGGAGTCAAAAGCAACAGTGAAGGCTAAAGGCTACTCAAAAGTGCCATCAAGGGCAATGGCCACTCATCGGCAAGCACACATTTTCCCTCACCTGCGGCAAATGCAACTGAAGACCCTCACTGAGGACAGGCTGGCGAGACGGCGTCTGGTCCAAGTGCAAATTGAAGACAGTAGCCAAGGCAGACTGTGCAGCCCGGGCCTTGGCTAGCTTCTTGTTTCTCCCTGAGCCCTCAAAGAACTGGCCGTCCACCACCACAGACATGACAAAGCTCTTGGCGTGGCTCTCCCCACTCTCAGAGAGGAAGTCATACTTCAGCCCTGGGCGGAGCTCATTCAAGATCATCACAGGATTCTTCCCACTTGGGGGTGGGAATGGTGGTGGGATGGGCAGAGGAGGCTGCGTAAGGCTGGCAGGCACTGGGGAGGCTGCCAGGCTAACATCTCCGCTTGAGCTGAAGGAGTCATCCCCATTGGAGCCCACGTAGAAGGGTGGCTCTGACTTGTCTGGAGTCTCAAAGCCGTTGAAGAGTGTGTCAGGGAAGTCGGCCTGGTCAGATGTGAAGTCTGTGTTCACAGAGAGCGTCCTTCCCATGGCCAGGTGGGCCTCGGAGGCGTTGGGGAACTGGACAAAAGACCTCAGGGCCTTCTCAGCAGCATGGAGCTTGGCCTTTTTCTTTGTAGGGCCAGAGCCCTCAAAGACCTGCCCGTTTACCTCCACAGACATGACAAACAGAGGCGCGTGCACGGGTCCCGTCTGGGACAGCAGCGTGTACTGCAAGCCAGGTTTGATCTCGTTCAGCTGCATCAGGGCATTCTTGGGCAGAACGGGCCCTGGTGTTTTCCTTCGCTTCTTCAGGCGGTACTTGGAGTGGCCATTGCTGCCCTCCTCCAGGGGCCGCTTCCTGCTGGTGCTACCACCACCCCCGTTGGAGAGCGGCATACCCTCGCCAGGCCCCGGTGTGCCCGTGCTGCTGTCCTTGGGGGGCATGTTGTCCAGATTACGGTTCTCTTTAACGTCAGCGCTGCTGGAACCTGTGGTGCCCAGAAAGAGTAACTTACAACGCCTTCGTTGCAGGATCTTGTAAATGCAAAATTTATAGATTCCTTTATCTCTTTGTAGCTGGGTAAGTGATGTGTGTGTGTATATTTCTCTTCTGAATGCAAATGTGCAGAACTATACATTGGCCAAAGATGTAACTGTTTGGGGCTGGAATGCACTTTGAGTTTTTTTTTTTTTTTTTTAAACTAACGGACCTACTGCCTCTTCTACTTAGTTTATCAATTTCTTCTGCACTAGAAGATAAACATTTTAAACTATTTTCTCTGCCAAAGACATCTTAAATCTTTCTAGCTTATCATGATGTTACATGTTAAGCTAATCCACAAGACTCACACTCCGTCTAATAAAGTGGCTCTGAGTCTAGCAGCACACAGGGATTTCCCTCTGCATGCACTTCCCTCACAAGGTTACTGACCTTAATGGACAACAGTTTTTAAACTAAAGCACTTCTCGGGAGAGGAGGTGCATTTAGAAGTGTGTATTCTCAACTAAGGGTCCAAACGTCTGATTAACATGTGATTATTTGGCTTAGTTTATGAATCGATCTCATAGAAAGCTGCTCACATAATAAGGTAAAATATTATGACTTTATGGAATTTGTTTTTGAAGAATAATGTATCCATTGAAGATTTTTCATTATATTTCAGCACTATTTGCTTCAGAATCTTCGATAAATTTTATACTAAAAAAATAAAAATAAGAAAGGGACACAGAGCTGGAACAGTAGGCAAGCCTTGGTCCCTAATTTCACAACAAGCCAGCAAATCTGCCTTTCTAAAAACAGCTGGTAGGCTTCCAGAATAACTTGGTGACCATACCTTTTATATGTACTTTACATGGCAAAATAAAAGAAGACTTTGATCTTTAAATGGGAAATAACTGTCAGGCATGGTGGTGCACCCCTGTTCTTTTACCACTGGTGGGGGGTGGTAAGAGTCAGAAGACCAACGAGGCTACCAGAGCCTTGTCAAAAAGACTGTTCTTTCTCCATGGGGCGGATTTGGTTCTCCCTGGTTTATTACGCCTTCTGAAAACAAGAAAGAATGATTCCCCTTTTATGGTTCAGTTTTACAGTCCTGTGCACTGGGCCTGTGCAGTGTTTACTTAGATCTCTAACCACTAGCTCCTAAAATCCAAAGTAAATCTTAAAATCTTAATGGATGAAAATATTCCTAAATAGGTGGCTTTGGGGGTCTGAGTCTACTGTGCAGCACACCAGTGGATTTCCTTTGTGTCGAATAATCAGAAAATGCTGCAAACGTCCCTCAGGGAGCCCAGGGGCAGGGCTAACGTGATGGACATCTTGGTCATTGCTGCCAGTCCGATTCAGCTGACACGGCAAAGACTACCAAGACAAGCTCAGTCTGTGGGAAATCTCGAGGGTGAGGTGGGGAGGGGTCTCTCAGCAGACACCTCTTCCCAGAAAGGCTCCTGACACACACGCCACTTCTCCCAGCTGACAAAGCTAACGGAATGGGCACTAAATTTTCATTTATAACATCCTCCAGCAAAAGACCGGTAGGTTACTCCTCTTGGTACTCGGGGGGGACAAAAGGTGAGAGGGTAGAGCAGAGACGGACAGAGGTTAATAAAGGGGAGAACATCACACGCCACATCTGCTCACAGTTCAAGTTTCTCAGTAAACAGAATTATCAGCATGGAAATGCACATGATCAACAAGGCACTCTGATACACATTTAGCCAAACATTAGTGATGCCAAACAGCCAAAGGCCCTGAGAACTAAGTTAACAGTCAAGATATGAGGAAAATACACTTTCTGTGAAAGCGGAAATCATTCTCAACTCTTACTTCAGAAATAAAGGTACTGATCACATGTTATCTAAAAAAAAAAAAAAAAAAATGCTCCTGGGGAAACAAAAATAAGATATTCCAATTAGAGACAGAGCCCACGGTCAGCTGAAGCGAAGCAGACACTCTCTCCGTGTACCACGTGGCTGCATTTAGAATACGAAGTGAATCACAGTGCAACTTTAACTGCTTTTAAAACCACAAGAGATGTGCAGGGCTGACATTTTTAAGTTTGCACTAGACCCCAATGTTTGTTGTTACGGGGGTACTATTTGGGAGGACCCATCCTTAGTTAAATTACCCAAGGCTCAATGGTGACAGCCACAGCTGGAGACAAAACCCACAGTCCCCGGCCAGCAGGCAGTTCTAGGGACACCTTCGCACACTCCTCAGGGGGGTTTACTAGCCTGGCACAGCACTGGCAATACTGTCTGAAATGCAGATTTGAAACCTGGCAAAGCTGAGACTGATGGTGGATCTGCCAGCAAAATTCCACAGCTTAAAACATCTCAAGAGCAGAACTGAGGAGAGGGAGCCAGTGAGCTGTGAGCAGTGCCCACATTAGCAGAGGCACAAGCACACCAGCCACGCTACTCAACATGGCACCGGACTGCCGCCTGGTGCCAGCCAGCGGCCATTCTCAGGGTGGAATGCTGTGTGCTGTACGGCCTACCCCAGATCCAGCGCGGCAGTGGGGCACAGACTAGCCTCACGCAGTGCTGTTAGGCTCTGGGTGTCCAAGAACTGCAGAGTGACAGCTGCTGCCAGGGAGCTGAGTCACGGAAAGCGTGCTGAGCCTGGGCCTCACCATCACACCACCCCCAGGAAAATGCGGGTCTGCTGTGCAGCTGCACGGCCTTCCTTCAGACACAGAGCTTGAGCTGGGAAAGTGCCTTCTTCCAGACAAATTCCCATTTAGACCTGCTCCTCTCGGGGACCGTGGGTGGGCAGTAGAGACCGGGGACTCACAGAGAACAACGCCAAGGGAGGAAACGTCGGCCCCCTACCCGTAGCCCCATGGAAGATGTTGGAGAGCAGAAGGGGCCCCAGTGAGGGTTTGGTTCACACTAGCACCAATCACGGTGCAGTCTTCAGAGACTGAGGTCATGGACTCCCTTCCCTCCACGGCAGGAGCAGCGGCTGTGTCTGGGGGGAGCTTTACGAACTGTTACCCCAGTGACCAGGCATCTGAGTCAATCAAAAAGGGTTTCTTGAGTTTATACTGGCGCGAGTTCAGAACTTTATTACAAGAACCACAGCTTCACATGAAGCCACACGGCATTATGAGACAGGCACCTACAGGCGTTATCTCTGGAATAAAAATGGTGGTCCCATGATGACAGTGAGGGATGAAAACTCTAGATAGGTGGCTGTAAGGAAAATATCCACAGTAAATATTGAAGCCTGGTATATAGAAACCCATCACGGCCAGTTAGCCCACATCTCAGGAAATATCAAATCGCTCTTATTAATCAAATTTACAAAAACACTAAAATTTTAATTGGATATGAACTACTTGACACTATGTGATAGGCCTAGATCTTACTCATATTCTCTTCATCTTCGAGATCCATGGTAAAAGGCTTTTGAGGGTTTCTTGACTGGCGGAGACCTCTTTTGTCTGAAAGACAGCAAGAAACAATGCTTAGGGTGTGATTCTAGCCAAATGAGGTATGGAGTCTTTGTGAGCCGAGCTGGGCACCATATCATGGCAGTTAAAGCCACAAAAACTGTAAGGAGCCTGCCGTCTGAGAAGGACCGGTCCTAGTCTCTCTCACCTCTCCTCAGCATGTTCTGGGCCACCAAAGGACCCCTGACACAGCTATCTTACAAAGGGATGCTGGAAGCCTAGGGCAGTGTCCAGGAACCTCATGCTCTACCCCGGGGAGCAAAGGCCACTAAGGGTCCTGGGCCAGGGACAAGGTGGCAATTCTACCCCTTAAGGGCCTGTTGTTGATAGCCATGTCCTACACAACCAGAGAACATGTGCCATCTAGCCTCTGTCCTAACAGAGCTGTGAACGGATGATAACGCGACCTCACACAACAAGACCCCCAAGTGCTTCATTCACACTTCTCTGCATGCCCACAGCACATCACAGGAGAGCAAAATGTGTAGAGTAGCTTAAATCTAACCCAATTCAATCTAACACGATTCCTTCCCCACACGCAACTGGCATTTCACTGGCAGGAGAAACCAAGAAAAGATCAGGGGAAAATTCTCAGCTGCACAATCACTAAAAAACTCGTTTTTATCGTCCAGATTATTTTTGATAAGTTGCAGTTAAGAGAAAAAAAATTTGCAAATTTTTAAACAAACCGTGCTTTGTCAACAAAATTTGCTCTATCTGTATCAATAAAGTAAATTCCTTGTTTTTAGGAAAATAGTGATTAAATATGCTAAGAAGTACATAGATCCCATAAAACACTTGAATAAAATACATACAGATTAAGTAACAATCATTTGTTAGTAATTTTATTCTCATCCTCCCCCCCATAAATTCAGTGTTAAACACTGATGGAGTTTCTACATAGAACCCTTTATTCAAGGGACTGGGGAGGTGTCTCAGTGGTTAGAGCACTGGCTGATATCCAGAGGACTCAGGTTTGATTCCCAGCACCCACATGGAGGCTCACAACTGTAACTCCAGTCCCAGGGGACATGATACCCTCTGTGGCCTCCATGGGTACTACATGCACATGTTGCATAGACACACACACACACACACACACACACACACACACACACACAAATGCTGGCAAAACACCCACACATATAAAATTTAAAAAAAAAATCTTAAAAGTAAAAGTCTTCGGGCTAGAGAGATGGCTCAGTGGTTAAGAGCACTGACTGTTCTTCAAAAGGTCCTGAGATCAAATCCCAGCAACCACATGGTGGCTCACAACCATCTGTAATGAGATCTGACGCCCCCTTCTGGTGTGTCTGATGACAGCTACCAGTGTACTTACATATAATAATAAATAAATCTTTTTTAAAAAAAGTAAAAGTCTTGCAGGGAGCTATAAAGGCATTATCACTTTATATTAATTCATTATCTTAAGATACACTTTCAGAGTATCTATTATGTGGGAAACAGAGCTAGGTACTTAAAATGAATCAGATAGATTTTGCAGTTGAGGACTTCAAATGTCCAGGCAGCTGGCTATGCTAAGGAACTTTTGCTAACAGCCCTGGGTGTAGAACAGGAGTTATCTGTTAGAAGTACATACACAAGTATTTATAGATGAAATAGTAGTAACTGGGCACACACTTCACACGGCTCTGCACTGTAGGACACAGTGTACTCACTGTGGAACACTTTAGTTTTTAGTGTGTGTGTGAGTGAGTGTGTGTGTGTGTGTGTGTGTGTGTGTGTGTGTGTGGAGGTCAGAAGGTAACTTTACAGGGTTGGCTCTCCCCTTCCACCTTGGTGTGGATTCCAGAAAAAAACTGAGGTCTTCAGGCTTGGCAGCAAGCACCTTGATGTACTGAGCCAGCTCACCAGCCCAAACCACCAAGGAAAGTTTAAGAAGAAAGTGGGGTGGGGGGGCGGGTTGGTGACGAATCAAGCGTGGGAACCCTGTAGGAGGCAGGCACCCTTAGCAACCAAGGGATAATCTCAGGAAACAGGCTTGTAGTTGTTCATTCAGACACGTTATGGCAGAGGCTGGACCATCATACTGCAGAGACAGTAAATAAGTGCAGGTGAGTTAGCAGGACAGGGAGGAGACACCTCTGAGAGACCCAGCCCGTGCGGTGAGACAGAAACTTCACAGGAAGCTCCGGTTTGCTCCAAGGAGGCTTGAGGCAGGCAGAGGACTCAGCGGCTTCTTTCTGCAACAGCTGGTGGTAACTGCAGAGATCCATAACTGTTCCAAGTGCAAGAGTAAATAATGACTGCTTAGTCATGGATGGAACATCTCTACCACTCCCAACATGTGCGCATGCGCACGCGCACACACACACACACACACACACACACACACACACA
>JADRCD010202433.1:0-28261 GCA_019843815.1 Montemys delectorum | reverse complement strand
TTCCTCCGGAAATTGGACATAGTTTTACCAGAGGACCCAGCCATACCACTCCTGGGCATATACCCACAAGACGCTCCATCATGTAATAAGGACACATGCTCCACCATGTTCATAGCAGCCTTATTTATAATAGCCAGAAACTGGAAACAACCCAGATGTCCCTCAACAGAGGAATGGATACAGAAAGTGTGGGACATCTACACAATGGAGTACTACTCAGCTATTAAAAACAATGAATTTATAAAATTCTTAGGGAAATGGATGGATCTGGAGAGTATCATCCTGAGTGAGGTAACCCAATCACAAAAGATCACACATGGAATGCATTCTTTGATAAGTGGTTATTAGCCCAGAAATTGGGAATACAGGAAGAACGACCCACAAACCACAAGAAACTTTAGAAGAAGGAAGACTAAAAGGCAGACATTTCATTCCTTCTTAAAAAGGGGAATCAAACACCCACAGAAGGAGTGGCAGAGAGTAAATATGGAGCAGAGACTGAAGGAAGGACAAGCATATAGCTATCTCCTAAGAGATTCTGACAATACCTGACTAATACAGATGTAGAGGCTCACAGCCATTCATTGAACTGAGTACATGGTCCCCAATGAAGGAGTTAGAGAAAGGTTCTATGGAGCTGAAGGGTTTGCAGCCCCTTAGGACGAACAACAATTACTAACTAGTACCCTCAGAGCTCCCAGGGACCCAACCACCAATCAAGGACTATACAGGGTGGGATTGAGTGTACTGGCAGCAGGTATGTGGTGGAGGATTGTAAATTCGATCATCGATAGGAGTGAGGGACCTCGGCCTTGTGAGAGTTTTGTGCCCCAGTGTGGGGGAATGCCAGGGCCAGTGGGTGGGAGAGGGTGGGGGGACAGGCATTGGGAGGGGGGAGGCAGAAGGGGTTTGTTCTTGTGTTTGTTTGTTTGTTCGTTTGTTTGTGTTGGAGGGGAAAATGGGAGAGGGAAAGTGTACATGTGAATGAAGAAAATACCTAATTAAAAAAAAAAAAATTCTTTGTTTAGACCTGTACTTCAACTTTTAAACTGTGATATTTGTTTTCTTGATGTCCATTTTTAATTATTCAGATATTTTAGGTATTAGCCCTTTGTCAGATGTGTAGCTGGATAAAAATCTCTTCCCATTTTTAATCTTGCCACTTTGTCCATATGATGGTTTCCTTTGCCATACAGAAAAATTTCCATTTCATGAGGCCTCTCTTGCTTTTAGTGTTCTATTCAGAAAGTCTTTTGCCGTGGCAGTGAGTTTCCAACTGTCATTCCTGTACCAAAAACTCTCCAAATCTTTTATCAGATTCAATGTATCTTTCCTTCTGTTGAGTTTTTTTGATACACTTGGAGTTGAATTGTGTATACAGTGGTAAATATGGAATTATTTGCATTCTTCTATATTCAACTATTTAGATTAACCAGCACTATTTGTTGAAGATACTTTCTTTTGGCCAGAGTATGTTTTAGCTTATTTATAAAAATTCAGGTGTTCATAAGTGTTCTGGGTCTTCAATTCAAATCCATGGATCACTGTGTTTGTTTTTATGCTGATACCACACTCTCTTCACTATTACAGCCCTGTAGTAAATAAAAGAGTGGGGATGGTCATTCTGCCAGCAGAATTGTTTAGCTATCTTGGGTTTTTTTTTTTTTTTTTATATGAACTATCCTTCAAAGTTCAAAGAAGAATTTTGTTGGTGGTAACTAGGCTGATGATTAAGATGAATACTGGCTGAGTTCCCAAATTCTCAGCGACTCTTAATCCAGATACTACACAAATCCAAGGTAGTATTCCATATATTCCCGAAGATAGTGAGTAGAGGAGGGTTCACTTCTGTGTCTCTGGTACATCACAGATTTGATGGTCCCATATAGGTTGTATTTGGTTTGGTCGGTGATTTGGATTGCATATTCTGTCTTTGTGAGTTCTGTAATTCTCAAAGTAGTCAAACTTGGCCACTGTTGTCTACTTTACCACCTACTTAGGATAAAGGGGCTTTTCTGCTTGGGTTCTAGATTCCATCTAATTTATTGCCATAATGTTTTGATATCATCTTGTCATCAATCAGATATTTTAGGAAGGTATTTTTAGGTGGACATCTGGCATTCTTCGTTGCTTTCGATCAGAGAGTTACTTTGAAGACTGCCTTCTGCCATATTATCAGAAGAGTAAACTATGTTGCGTATTCTAAAGGAAGAGATGTGTGGTTGTTACTGAATCATGGGATTCTTTCAGTTGAAGAACAAGACACAGGCTGGAAATGTGACTTAGTAATAAGAACACATATTGTCTTTTCACAGGACTCAAGTTTGGTTGTGAGCATCCACTTTGGTGGTTCACAGCTGCAGAGCTTATAGTGTAGCTCCAGGAGATCTGATACTCACTCCCTTCTGGCCTCTGTAGGCATTATATTCAAGTTCATATACCCATACTCAGACACATAATGAAAAAAGTAAATGTCACAGAAATGTACAGCCCTTGATAGCTTACAAAATAGCAGGCAATGTAAATAAAAATGGGGTATTGGTACGCTTTACATATTTTTATTGCTGCTCTATTTTATCCTTCATTGATTAAGAAAGAAATCTTTCACATTTGGTGGGGCTGTTACACCATGTACCTGAGAACTGCATTTGTTCATATTCATCCTAGCTTGTAAAATCATAGCAATGAAATGAATTGATTCTAAATCTGTGTTGCTTCTTAGTGTGTTGCTTGGTACTTTTCCTAATTCTTTTTAAATTAAATGTTATTATGAAGGGAGTGCTTCCCTCATTATTGACTTTACTCTCAATATTCTTCAAATTAGCATAGATCTGAGAAATTTGATAGTGAAGAAACTAGTTCTGAACTGCTTTGTTCTGAAAATGCCTATAAAAGAGCCAATTAGATAGTTTCGGGTGTAAGGACACTTGCCACCAGTCCTGATGACCCAAGTTCAATACCCAGAACTTACAAAGTGAAAGGAGAGAACTAACTTCTGCAAGATGTTCTCTAACCTCCACATGAATGCTGTGGGACATGCAGGACACACACACACACACACACACACACACACACACACACACACACACAGAGAGAGAGAGAGAGAGAGAGAGAGAGAGAGAGAGAGAGAGAGGGTCATCTACATTAATGATAAAAAAATACACACTTTTTTTCAGTGGAGGAAGACATAGAGAAGTAGAGAAGATACACAAATCTTCCTTCCTCTGTTTTAAATTTAAAGAATATTTTTTTAAATGAAATGAAATCTTTCTTTTTGTTTCATCCACTCAAAATCACTAGAAGGGAGCAGGAACCCAAGGAGACCAAAACCCTCCTCATTATGAAAGACCCTTAAGGTTTATCATTTTTAATTATAAATTAGAAGTATATAGTGAATTATAAACTGCTGATGTATATGCATGGCTTTTATTATTTTTGGAATTTTAAAAAGTTCATGTATTGATTGATTTGTGTGGGGATAGTGTTCACCATGGTGTGCATATGGAGATCTGGGGAGAACTTTATACAGTGCTGTTTACCCAGGAATAGTTCCTTATTCAGCGATGAATTAGCAGACAGCTCAAAATTACACACCAGGAATGTCAGGGGTGTGGGAAGGAAAAGGACTGCAGGAGCAACAGTAAGGAAATAGTGAGGGAAAGAGAGATTGCCAACATGACATTCAAAGTTTCAGAGTCCATGTGTCACCAGCCCACAGTGTCAGGCTTCCCCTCTGGGACCACCATGTCTTCATTTGTAAAATGTGATATCGAACTTGATAACTTCTAAGGCTCCTTCTGGCAATGACATTCTGAAATCTCATTATTATTGCTTTAAATACTGAAACACTCCTTAATAGGCAAGAAATTAAAAGGCTTAACCTTTGGCTGTTAATATTATCAAGGCCAACATTTCATGACTTGTGATGAATAACTGATGATGAGAGAGACTACAGCTAGGGATATCATGAGAAGTGACAGACATTTCCTCCTCAGGTGATACTGGGAAGAGACTTCTGAGATCTTTTATATAATTCAAGTGATAATGGAATGAGGAGATGATTTCTGCAGGCCTTCATTGGATAAAATGTAATAAAATGTCACATTTTCTTTTCTTTTTTTCCTTTTTGTTTGATGCTCACATACACCCCTCCCCCATTTGAACATGATAAAGGTGAAAGTGAAATTGAAGAGGACTGGCTAAGAACGGGAGGACTCCAACTATTGGCTATTATTGTTCGGTGTTTGTTCCTTAATGAATTACTGGAAATGTTTAATGTGGTAAAAGTAACCATAGCTCACTGAAAATGTCTTCATTGTGGTCATATATCCATCTGAACAGTCTATAAACACATAGACTATGCTCCAAGGGATTCTAGAAAGACAGAGGAGATAGCTCAAGTTCTAAGCAGTCACTTGTACCCATTTATGGTGAGACCAGAAAGCATGGAACTTACCCAGGTTTCAGACACCTCACCCCTGGAAAGCTCCATTAAAATTATCTTTCATGGCAAAATTTACGTATGTTTTGACCTTTGTATCATGGTTTTTGTATAAGTTGTCATACATCCACAGACTTATGGGAGGAGAAATAGGATCAACTCCCCTATTGCCAATTTCTGTTTTCTGATAAAATTTGAAACGCGGGGAAAGTAAAATAGTGGTTTATTGGACCTTATTGGCCATCAACACTTCTAGGGGCTGCTCATGGCCTTTGAGATTTTTGTACCACATTTTTCCTCATAAATTAAGCTAATATATAGCTACAGAAACTCCGTTTACTCAGTAGGGCTTTCGTTGATTTCTCTTCTAAATCTATGAAGGCCTTTGTACCTCCATTTACAATTTGGTTCCTCAGTGATACTGCTCTAATATCAATGAAAGTGGTTTTCTCAGTTAAAGCTTCAATGCTGTAAAGAGAAACGTTCATCAATAAGTGTAAGCTTATAACACGTACACCCAAACAAACATTCAAATAAACAATAACAAACCATTTAAATGAGGCTGGCTTAAGGTTTCAGAAGTCTAGTCGGCTGTCACCATGGCAGAATACATGACATTATGCAAGCAGATATGGTGCTGGAGGAGGAGCTGAGAGTTTATAATACTTCTTTAATTGCCTGCCGCAGGAGAAGACTGTCACACTGGACATAGCTTAAGCATATACTTTAAAGCCTGCCCTCACAATGACACACTTCCTCCAACAAAGACACAATGACTCCAACAAGACCATACCTCCTAATCGTGCCATGCCATATGGGCCAAGTATTTAAACACGTGAATCTATAAGAGCTATAAGTATTCAAACCGCCACAGTGGGCATCTCAAAAGTTTCCAAAATGTGTTGATACTGGAGTAAGAGTTTTGAGACGCTACTGAAACAGTCTTGGTTCACATCATGAATCCACTATTTCTCAGCTCTGTGGTTTATATAAAATCATCACTCAGTTTTTTCTCCATTGTAAAATAATGAAAAGTGGGCAATAACAATGATTAAAGAGCCATTATCTGACAACTATTAGCTGAAAGTCATCATTGGTATAGAAGTGTTGAATAGTGTTGCGAGCTGGACTTTGTTGCTTTAAAATGACTATCTTGAAGTCTTAATGGCACTGCAATACTACTTACAGATAGTTGCTTTTGGCAGATAGTTTATGTCATCATGTGTATCTGTTTCCCTCTCTCCAGGCAACTAGTTAGTGGGACTTTCTAAATAATATTGTGGGGCAAGGATCTCTTATGGTGCAAAATATTCAGTTTTTGGTTCTCATCAGTATTATCCAATTCTCCATACTTGCCCAAATAGTCAATTCTAAAAGAGAAAAGGCACCTATCCCATTATACAAAATATCTAAAAGTTCTGATTTAGAGATTCATTAAGATTCTGGTCAGGGTCTTCTCCTCACTGGATCTGTCTCTCTATTTATATCCTTTGACTCTATCACCCTTTCTCTCTACCATCTCTATATCCTTTATTATCTGTCTTTCCATCATTTATTTAACATCTACATTTTTACTTATTATATATCTATATTTATAATCTATCAATCACTTGTCAATATCTATCTCTATCTATCTATCTATCTATCTATCATCTATCTATCTATCTATCTATCTATCTATCTATCATCTATTTCTGCATATGGAGGACAGTGGACTAATTTGTGAAGTAGAGTCTCTCCTGTCTTTTGATGGACTCTACGAATCAACCATAGGTTGTTAGAATTACACATTAACAAACTTTGTCCACTGAGCCATCTCACTGACCCAACTAATGGTGGTAAGAGATGAGAAAAGGTTGAGATACATAGGGAGTTCCCTGCAGAGATATTGTTTTAATTTTACAATGAAAAATTTAAGCAAGAGTTAAAACAAACCTCCCACAGATATATTTAACAATATCGAATTATGAGGGGCTGGAGAGATGACTCAACAGTTAAGAGTGCAGAGATCTCCCAGATATTGGAACATCAACCAAGTAGCATATACCAACTGATATGAGGCCCCCAACACACATACAGCAGAGGACTGCCAGGTCTGGGTTTAGTAAGAGAAGATGCATCTCTTACAGAAGAATAGAGTTCTAATTTTTGCACCCATGTCAGCTCACAATCACCTGTTATTCCAGCTCTAGGTAATCTAGTGACCTCTTCAAGTCTCTGAGGACACTGCATTGATATGAACCACACCACCACCACCACATGCCCATACACAAAATTAAAATCAACAATAAACTCTTAAAATATTCAACTGAAAGCAAATAGATAAGAAATTCTCAGGACTCTAAGAGAGGGACCCTAGATGAAACACCCTAAAGTGGGGAGATAAAACTTGTAGAGTCTACCTCCAGCAGGGATGGGGTTGCTATCCCAGTAAAAACTCTGACTCATAATTGATCCTGTCTGAAAGAAATGCAAAGATAAAAATGGAGAGAATCCTGAGGAAAAGAAGGTCCAGCGACAGGCCCAAAGTGGGATCCAGGTAAAGAGGAGGCCCCAAGACCTGACGCTATGGAGCGCTCACAAAAAGGGACCTATCATAACTGCCCTCTGAAAGATCCAACAAACAGCTGAAAGAGTCAGATGCAGATATTTGCACCCAACCAATGGAAAGAAGCTGCTGACCACTGTGGTCAAATTAGGGGAAAGCTGGAAGAAACTGAGGAGGAGGACAACCTTGTAGGAGGACCAGCAGTCTCAATTAACCTGGACTCCTGAGATCTCCCAGACACTGGAACATCAACCAGGCAGCATATACCAACTGATAGGAGGCCCCAACACACATACAGCAGAGGACTGCCAGGTCTGGGTTTAGTCAGAGAAGATGCACCTAACTCTCAAGAGTCTGGAGGCCACAGGGTTTTTAGAGGTCTGGTGGGATGGGGGTGGGGAGTGGGGACATCCTCAGAGGAGGTATGGGATGTGGAATAGTCGGAGAGTAGACTGGGAGGGGAATAAAATCTGGAGTTTAAAATGAATAAATAAATAAATAAATAAATAAATAAATATTATGAATATTCTTGGTTGTTTGATAGTAAATATATTTATACAAAAAATATCTGTTTGTATTTTTATAAATATAAACAAACTTCCAACAAAATAAAGTCCTATTGTAAAGCCATGTGGAACACTTCATTTGCAAAGATCCACAAGGGTATAAGAATGAAGCACAGTGGAGAATTAGGAAAGAGCTGAGACCCAAATCTACAGGCTCCAATGACAGTTGAGGTGAGTTAACTAGTAGCACAAAGTTGAGAATGGAGGAAAATTCACAGTCTTTTTTCCCCCAAAAAGTAACTTGCTCTCCTCAGAGGGCGAACTTCGGGGTAGTCCAATACTTCTAACGAGGATAGCACACATAGCCCTTAGGCAGATGGTTTTTCCAATTTGGCAAGTGCTAAGAGCACTTACTCAAATTAGAGTTAGCAGCTGCCAGCTGCTTGATTTTACCAGTTCACTCTAGATGCTGCTGCTAACTCCTACACCCAAGCAAGTTAAGAATAACATATTACACATCATCAAGAGCAGTCCTCCAGTCCAGACACTAAGAAGAAAATTGAAAGTATCTAGGGAATACATAGAAGAGTCAAACTACGACTCATGCAGAGCATCTACAACCCATTTTCCAGGGCAAGATTAACAATTATAATGGGACAGAGAGATTACATGGCAGATATGAGCACTTGCAGTTCTTACAAAAAAAATGTAGATTTAATTTCCAGCACCCACTAATGGCCTACCACCATCTGTAACTCTAGTTCTCTTTTGTAGTCTTCATAAATTAGGTACATATTCAATAAACTTATATATACATATATACAGGTAAAATACTCATGCACATAAAATAATTCTTAAATATAAGTCATTATATCTTTTTATTCTCAAGTTAATTACCAAGTATCAACAGCTTTGTGTTTCTGAACATGTTGTATAAATGAACACATCAACCAATTAATCAACAAATAAATCATATTGGTAGAAATAAAACCAAATGAAAAAAAATACATGTTAAAGAAATAGAAGAGGAAACCCACTTGTGTACAGAGTACCTTTCTCTCTGTGGGCACCAAAATAGCTCAGCTGAGCCAGCTAAGATTGTTGATTAAATTTAGCTCCTAATGAGTAATAGTTCTTCATTCTTTGCTCTCTGCATCTAGGGGTTGAGCTCAGCTTCTGAAGGACAGCTACTTCTGATGGCTAATGCCCCCTTTATCTGTTTTCAAAACCAATAATAATGAGAATAGTCGTTATCAATTTTAAATGTCTATGGCTTTATATTCTGCATGCTACTGCCTCTTTCTGGCCTGCCTAACCATCTGAATTTGTCTTTCTCTTCAGATTTTGAGGACTATGGATATGTTGGGCCTGGCTAGATAGTCCAAAATAATATATATATTTTAAGGTCAGTTGATTAGTAATTTTTTTTTCAAGGAAGAATGTCAATCTTTATTCCTCTCTGCTCAATTTATACTGAGCAGCATGGAGGGATAAAAAAATCCAAGGAGGAAACCCCCAACTGGGGCTGACTCATCTCCACCTGCAAATGGGTCAAACTGCAAAAGGGTGATTAGCAATCTTAATTACATTTCCAAAGCATTTTTGTGACAGCCTATGAATTACTGTGATACTGAAACAAAGGCATGGTAATATTGAGTTAAACATCTTAAGAAATATTGGAAAAATTGAGAATTGTTCACTTATTCATTCAACACAAAGGCTGAAAATCCCACACCATCTCAGGTGAAAGACTACAGAAAGTAGGGTACAATAATGAGAATCATTGACCCCTGACAAATATGAAGTCTGAAATGAATTGGAGTGTTTAAATATCAGTTTCACTTGGAACCACAAATCACAGTTGCCAGCTATGCAGTTTAAAAAGGATAAATCAATACATTCTTGGAGTGATGATAAGTTAGAAGGGTCATAAATTGCATGCATGCCTTACGAGAAATGAATGGGAAGACTTGCCCAGTATATTGACTGTTTTCTCTTTGAAATGTAGCCATAAATTATGACAGTCCCTTCTGCAGAGGAAGTCAGATTTATGATGCTGATTGGAAGGAACTGGTATGAGCTTTTATTGAACACTGACTTGGGGCCAGGTAGCAGTGAACCACTTTCACAGTCACGGTGTTGTTTGACTTTATGTGAGAGCAGAGTGTATGGCTATATATTTTCTCATGTTTTGCAGCAAGAGAACCATTGGAGATCAGGAAGCAAGGATGCAAAGTGGTCATGAAGTTGACCATTTCAGGAGCTCAGGCTGCTAAAGCAATCCATATTATGAAAAGAGGAAACTGTGGTGTTTGTCCATTCATCTACTAGATAGACAGTTCTTAATTTCTCAGATCTATCATTTATCTATCAAGGTTCTGAACTATCACAATATTCATCTATTTGTGTACATGTCCAGCTATTTTCTATCAATCCATCCATTTTAGGAGAATCTAAGCACGACCTTCTCTATCAAGTATACCCATGTTGTAGATCAACATGTTTGAGGGAAAAAAGTAAAAAACACCAAGTGGTATAAGTTAAAAAAAAGTAACTGTCACTAGAGTGATAGCTCAGGGGTTAAGAGCACTGACTGCTCTTCCAGATGTCATGAGTTCAATTCCCAGTAACCATATGTAATGGGATCCAGTGCCCACTTCTAGTGTGTCTGAAGACAGCTACAGAGTACTCATATAAAAATAAAATAAACCTTAAAAAAAAGTAGAACTATTTCCAATTTTCTGAGGAACTGCCAGACTGGTTTCCAGAGTGGTTGTACCAGCTTGCAATCCCACAAGCAACGGAGGAGTGTTCCTCTTTCTCCACATCCTTACCAGCATCTGCTGTCACCTGAGATTTTGATCTTAGCCATTCTGACTGCTGTGAAGTGGAATCTCAGAGTGGTTTTGATTTGCATTTCTCTGATAACTAATGATGTTGAACATTTCTTTAGAAATGCTTCTAGGCCATTATAGATTCCTCAGTTGAGAATTCTTTGTTTAGCTCAGTACCCCATTCTTTTTTAGTGTTATTTGGTTCTCTGGAGTTTAACTTCATGAGTTCTTTGTATATATTGGATACTAGCCCTCTATCACATGTAGGTTTGGTAAAGATCTTTTCCCAATCTGTAGGTTGCTGTGTTGTCTTGTTGTCAGTGTCCTTTGCCTTACAGGAGCTTTTCAATGATCTCATGCCAAAATCTTAGGAACTGAGCCATAGGTGTTCTGTTCAGGAAATTTCCCCCTGTGCCAATGTGTTTGAGGCTTTCCCAATTTCTCTTCTAATAGAGCCAGTGTTTCTGGTTTTATGTGGAGGTCCTTGATCCACTTGGACTTGAGTGGAGAGCACAAGAAGATGAGAATGGGTCAATTTGAATTCTTCTAAATGCTGACTGCCACTTGAACTAGCCCCATTTGGTAAAAATGCTCTTTTTTCCCATTGGATGATTTTTTTTTTTTTTTTTTTTGTCAAAGATAAAACGATCATAGGTGTGTGAGTTTATTTCTGGATCTTCAATTATATTCCACTGATCTACCTGTCAGTCCCTGTACCAATACCATGTGGTTTTTTTGTTTTGTTTTGTTTTGTTTTGTTTTATCACCATTGCTCTGTAGTACAGTTGAGGTTAGGGATAGTAATTCCCACCAAAAATTCTCTTATGGTTGAGAATAACTTTCACTATTCTATTTACTTATTTTTTGTTCTTCAAAATGAATTTTAGAATTACTCTTTCTAACTCTATGAAGAATTGAGTTGCAATTTTGACTGAGATTGCATTGATTCTATATATTGCTTACTGCAAGATGGCCAATTTTAGTATATTAATCCTGCTGATCCATGAGCATGAGAGATCTTTCGATCTTCTGAGGTCTTCTTCAATGTCTCTTTTCAGAGACTTGATGTTATTGTCATACAGATCTTTCACTTGCTTGATTAGAATTACACCAAGATATTATATATTATTTGTGATTATTGTACATGGTGCCCTTTCCTGAATTTCTTTCTCAGCCTGTTTATTATTTGAGTAGATGAGGCTATACCACTACTGGGCATATAGCCAAACAATGTTCTAATAAGGTCACACGCTCTACTATATTCATAACAGTCATAATTGTAATAGCCCGAAGCTAGAAACAGCCTAGATGTCCCTCAATGGAGGAATGAATACAGATAATGTGGTACACTTACACAATGGAGTACTACTTAGCTATTAAAAACAGTGACTTCATGAAAATCACAGGCAAATGGATGGAACTAGAAAATATCCTGAGTGAGGTAACCCAGTCACAAAAGAACACACATGGTATTTACTCACTGATAAGTGGATATTATCCCAAAAGTTCAGAATACCCACAATACAACTCACTGACTATATGACACTCAAGAAGGAAGACCAGAGTTTGGACTCTTCAGTCTGATTTAGAACAGGGTACAAAATAATCAATGGAAGTAGATGGAGGGAGAGACCTTGGAGGGAAAGAGAAAGGGAAGGGAAAAAGGAAAATCAGGATCAGGTGTGGGTGGAGACAGAACAGTATAGAGGATCAGGAAATTGAACAGAGGTGTGTAGCAGTGGAGTATGGGAAACTCAGGGGTAGTCACTAAAAAGGCCCAGATGCCAGAGACAAAAGATGTTCCCAGGACTCAACAGGGATGACATTAGCTGAAATACCCAAGAAAGGGGATATAGAACCTGTAGAGGCCATAATCTATGGATAAGCACGGTTCCCAGTTGAGGGATGGGGCCACCTAACCATCTCAAAAATTGTAATCTAGAATTGTTCCTGTCTGAAGGAAATACACTGACAAAGAGTGGAACAGAGACAGAAGGAAAGGCCATCCAGAGACCACCTCACCTAGGGATCCATCCCATCTGCAGACACCAAACCCAGACAGTATTGCTGATGCCAAGAAGCACTAGCTGACAGGAGCCTGGTATAGCTGTTCCCTGAGAGGCTCTGCCAGCACCTGATCAATACAGATTTTTATGCTTGCAGATAACTATTGGACTGAGAATGGGGACCCCAATGGAAGAGTTAGGGGTAGGACTTACGGAGCTGAAGGTGATTTCAACCCCATAGGAAGAACAAAAATATCAACTAACCGGATCCCTACTGCAGAGCACCTAGGTACTAAATAACCCACCAAAGTGTACATATGGCTGGACCCATGGCTCCAGCTGCATATGTAGCAGAGGATTGCATTATTTGTCATCAATGGGAGGGGAGGCACTTAGTTCTGTAGAAGCTTGATGCCCCAGCATAGGGAGGATGCTAGAGTGGTGAGGTGGGAGTGTGTCAGTGGCTGGAGGAGCACCTCGTAAAGGCAGGGCGATGGGGGTGGAATGGGAGATTTGTGGAGGGAAAACTGAGAAAGGGGACAACATTTGAAATGTAAATAAATAAAAGAACCAGTAAAAAAGAAACTACAAAAAACCCATAAGTTTCTAAACTTCTGCTGTTCTTTTTTGTTAGATAGACATTCTTGTTGATGTAGTGGAAAAAAGAAAACTGAATGATTTGCCTGTGCTAATTCTTCAAAAGTTTGAGTTGTAGGGTAATATGGCATTACCTTTGGTGTATCATTGAGTTAAAAGAAGATAAAGATTTTACACATGCAATGACTATTAGGACTACAACTTATATGCAGCATAATCATGAGGGATCTGGTTCTGTCTAAACTAAGAACGTAAGTGATTAAAATAATATTTCTAAGCCTAGATGAAAGAACACAAATATACACACACACATACAGAGAGAGAGAGAGAGAGAGAGAGAGAGAGAGAGAGAGAGAGAGAGAGAGAGAGAGAGAGAGATTTCCACTTGCATAATACTGACAAGTTCTTCATTCATGTCAAAGCATAGGTTTTTAATTTATCTTACTAGAGTCATACGCCACAGCTTTAAATCGGGAACCACTAGGCACAGCATGTTTCCTCTGGTACTTTAAAAAAAAGGCATATTTTTACTTTTAAATATAATTATGGTTTTATAAAACATCTTGCCACACTTGTTTGTTTTCATTGTAAAATAGGATTCTATCACCTCTTTTGTAGGGGCATAATTCTTTCACTTGACCTTAATGAGTTCATGGCTCCTTCTTATGTGATCTCTGTTGCCTGCTGCTTTGTCATGCTCTCTCTTCTCTTTCTCCCTCCCCCCCTCGTGTGTGAGTGTGTGTGTGTGTGTGTGTGTGTGTGTGTGTGTGTTGTATATATTGTGGGTGTCTGTTTTCTGTTTTGTAGTTTCCTACTCATGGACAGAAGGGGTGCATAAAATCTTTCTTTGTAGCTTTTTTTTTTCTGCCATGTCTCTCATGATTTTCACTTCTGCTCTTCTCTTCTTCTTCAGAGTCATTCTATTCTATCTTTAATCTCTTAGATAATTAATTAGATTCAGCCAATGTAGAAGCTGCATGACAATGTGCCTTAGTGGTGTCTCTTATATTAATCACATCTGTAAAGTTCCCTTTGTCATTTACCCCAATGATACAATGCATGTAACTAGAGTGCATACTTTTGAGGAAATAAGACAAGGATGTATTTGAGTTTCCTTATTCTCCCCACACTATCAATATTTCACCATGTCTTAACTGATCTGTTCAACTAAAGACAGGAATCATAAATACCTGTGGCATAATATAATAGTTAATTATATTGGTTAACTAATATAATTAGTTAATGTGCCTTTCTCCAAACATATTGTTGCATAATATGGATGTAATTGATATGGAGGACCTGGCTTAGATGCTTTTACGAGTATCATGTAATATGCTGTTACATGACCTTTTATTGCAAATGTTCACAATGTCATAACATGTCTGGTTCTGAGAGGGCTGACTTGGATTTCAATGAATGAAGATTCTGTGTATATATTCTTTTCTACTGATACATATACATGTTATTTCCATTCATTTTCCATCACTAAAACTCTGTCAATGAACAACCTTCAACATAATTAATTTTAGATTCAAATAATCACATTTGTGGATTAAATATTGGAAAGGAAAATTCTAGGGCAAAAAGAGCACACATTTTTAATTTTGATGAATATAATCAAATTGCCCTTACAGAAGATTAAGTATGACACCAATTTTTCTGCCCTCCTTTCATGTATAAGAATTCTATTTCCCAGAAATTCTCCTCACACAGTTTGTAATTAGACCTCTAGACCTTTCCCAGTCTCACAGACTCAGCATAGCTTTATGTGAATTAATATAGTGTTTTCTAATATTACAGGTTTATAGTAAAATGGAGCAGAAAAACAGAATATGTCTATGTGCTTCAACATGACTTAATTTGCAATAGTTATATATTATAAAATTTATGATATAAATTATATAAAAACCTGACCAGGATTTTATATGTTCAAAAGATTGTATTTCATTTATCATTGCCCATATGTTCCCATTCCCAGCAATGTTATCCTGTTGCGTTGCTCGTTTCTTTAAATTGATTTTAAGAAAATAATTATATAATGGGTATATGTTGGTTATAAATTATAATGTATGTTTCTAGGCTTTTCTTAGGAGTTTTGTATTTTTCAAATTAGTTTTTACTTTATTTTTAGAAAACATATTATTAATGTTTTACTGTTTCATGTGTGTATTCTGCATTATTCTAAAAGACATCTGAATATACACATGAAATATTAATCCATTTTCTAATTTTCACTACACCATCTTATCAGTAAGAAAAACTGCTGAGGTTTCTCACCTCCAATGGAGGCCTCCATATTCTGTATGGATATATGTGAAGGATAAGATGCAAGATCCTTTGGCCAGTGTATTCACAAATACAATATTCAAAAGGATGAAAGGAGCAAACAAATCGTGGGTGACAGAGAGATACAGAACCATGAGGTTAGAGGTCAGCAAGAAGAGTTCTTGCAGCTAAGTAGCATTTCTTTACATTTTATGGGGATGTCTATCACAGTGGTGTTCCTTGTGCCACAGAGTCTCACTGCTCATGTACTCAGGTGAGATCTCCTGTCTTCTGTTTGATTTTTTGGTCATCTATAAACAGCTGCAAAAATATAAATGGAAAAATTATTAAAAATGAATTTGAGAAAAATGTATATTTCAAAACTTTATATTATAATGCTAACAATGATGTTTGAGAATCAGTGTGTCTATTGTAACAGGAACAAAAGAATGACTTAGTTGAAAAGAATTGGCAGATATCAAAAAAGAATTGAAAAATTTAATAAATAAGAATGGATATTAATCCTGAGGGATACACATGTATTAGATTGGAGTGAAAGAGCAAAAAAGGGGAGGGGATAAAACTTAGAAGAATTTACTATAAAAAGTAGCACATGGGAGAAAAGCTTAGAACTATGACTTAGAATTTCGAATTGAATAAGATATGAAATACAACCAGGGCCTTCTCCTAAGACCTTATTTATGACCCTCAAACTGTCTAAGGACTTGTGTTTGAATAGGAGCTCTGGTCATGGACACTATACCTATACTGAATACTATCACTAAAATTCAGACTCTGAACTTTTCATTTTTAAGTTGAACTGTTGTTTTCAAACCTGGACCAGGCACCAATAAGTAGCTTTACTCTAGGCTTTAAATCTGAATTTTTTTCTGAATATGGATATTGGAAATGGATATAAACCTTAAGCTTTACTCCTGTATCTTTCAATATGTTAATCTAGTCAAAAAAATCTTTTTCTATAAAACAGAGGTGAAGAAATGATGGAGTCCTTGGCCAGGGAATCAGGTCTGTGATTTTTCACTGTCTTTCTTATTCTCCAATTCAAATCCTCCATTTTCCCAGGGCCTGTAGCAGTCTTCCTCTTGACATTCCCTATTCTTTCTGGCCCCATTACCAGTGGTCTACATAGATCTTGCTTATACTCATCTTTGCTTGTTATCAAGGACCCATTAGGTACACTTTACTTTCCAAACCATACCTAGTCCTTAGTGTCATGTATCAATACCTAGAAACACATACTATCTAGGATTTTTACTGGCCATATATAGTAGTTTATCAGAATCATGCAACTACAATCATTACATTATCTAGAAGGCACAACAGAAACCAAGGAAGGCACAGCATCCACTGTAAAAAAACAAAACAAAACAAAACAAAACAAAACAAAAAAAACCCAAAAAACAAAAACAAACAACAACAACAACAACAAAAAAAAAAACCAGATATCACTACTGAGGGCTACAATCATCCTAAAACCGATTCCTAAAAACACAACCAATAACATCAAGGTCATTATAACTCCACTAGAGCCTATCAACCCTATTAGAGTAGGCTCTGAGAAATGCAACACTAGTAAAGCACAAGACCAGAATTTCAAAAATAGCTAGTATGAAGATACTCAAGGACTAGAAGGAGATACAAATAAAACCATTAATGAAATCTAGGGAACCACATTCAAAGAAAGAACAAAATGGAAAAAATATCAAAATATAAAAGTAGAAATACATACACTAAAGAAAACACAAACTAAGGGAAAATTGGAAATAAAATATTTATTAAAAAATCAATAAAACATATAAATGACCTTTTGATAAAATAAGATGGATAAACCCTTACCAAATTAACTAAAAGACAGAAAGAGCAGATGCAAATTAACAAAATTAGGTACTATAATGGAAATGAAAATCACAGACATAAAGGAAATCCAGTGAATCATAAAGACATACTTTAAAAATATGTACTATACAAAATGGAAAATCGAAAAGAAATAGATAATTCTCTTGCTGTATCAGTCCACTCAAGTTAAAGAAAGACAAGAAAAAGAATTTAAAGAGACTTAGATACCCTAGTGAAATAGAAGTGGAAAATAAAAATATCCCTCTCCAAAATGTCAGGGCAAGATGATCTTAGTATTAGTATCAATAGTCTTTCAATTACTTCACAAAATAGAAACAAGAGTAACAATATGCATACCAAATTCATTTTACAAGGTTACAGTTATGGAAACCACATAAAGACCAATAAAGAAAGAACTATAGACCAATTTTCTTTATGAACACAGATGTCAAAGTTCTCAATAAAATACTTGTAAAATGGATCTAAGAACACACAAAAGACCATTTACTATGAACAAGTGGTCCTTTTCCTAGAGATGCAGGAATATTCCAACATATATAAAACAATAAATGTAAGTTACAATATAAACAGAACTGAAATAAAACTATTTTATTGATTTATTACATGCAGAAAAAGTATTTGACACAAATCCAACACCACCTCATGATAAAAGTCATGGATAATATAGGAACACAAGGAATATACCTTAAAATAATAGAAGAAATTTATAGCAAACTCACAGTCAACATCAACCTAAATGGAGAGAAACTCAAAGCAATTGCACTAAGTTCATGAAGAAGACAAAGTTGTTCAGTTGTTCACTCTTCATATTTATTAACATAGCATTTGAAGTCTTAGCTAGAATAGTGAGAAAACTGAAGGAGACCAAAGACATGCAAACTGGAAAGGAAGAAGTTAAAGTATGCACATTTTCAGATGATATGATAGCCTGTGTCATGAGCTGGGAAACTTGTATAACTGATTAACACTTTCAGAAAATGTAGCAGGATACAAAATTAGTACACAAAAATCTGTAGCCTTCCTATATGCAAATCATAAACTGAGAAATAGCTTTCACAATAGCTTTAAAAATATTTTGGTATAGTTTTAACCAAGTCAATGAAAAACTTGTATAATAAATAATTTAAAACATTGAAAAAAGAGATATCAGAAAATGGAATAGAATCTCATATTTGGTCATGAATTGGTAAGGTTAACATAGTAAAATGGCCATCGTACCAAAAAGCAATCTACTGATTCAATGTAATCCTTGTCAAAATTCCAACATAATTCTCCATAGAACTTAAAAGGACAATATTTAGCTTCATATGGAATTGAAAAGAAAACCAGGATAGCTAAAATAGATTTCTAAATGATAAGAGAACTACAGATATTATCACCAACCAGATATTAATTATATTAGAAAGTTATTGTAATAAAACAGCAAAATATTGGCATAAAACTCACTGATATTGAACAATGGAATTAAACTGAAGAACCAATCATAACTCTTTGCACCTATGACACACTATTTTTTAATAAAGAAACTAGATGTATATGCTGGAAAAAGACAGCATCGTCAACAACTCGTGCTGGTCATCTCGTGTGCATACATTCAGAAGAATGCAAAAACTTACCACCCAGCACAAAATTCAACTCCAAGTGGATCAAAGACCACTTCTGAAAAATATATACATCATATATGTAGGGAATCTAAATAAAATCACTGAACAGAGGGGGCAGAACTCCAAACAGGCATTTCTTGTCACCAAAGATTCCAGTATCAGGGATATGTCTAAACGAGTTGCTAGCCAATATTCCTATGGGAACCATTAAACAATCCAGGCTATAAAGGCTATTGGTTTTTCTCCAAAAACTGACCATGAGTCTGCCTTACTTAATACAATACCTACACAATTTACTGAATATAGAAAGGTTAAACTAGTGCCTACCTAGAGCCCCAACCCTATGGACTAGTGTTTATTGTACTCTGAAGTACTCTGCATGTTACCAAAGAAGAAAGACAAACACCAACCCAGCAAACCCTTTTGATCTATAAGATGACCTCCATGCAGGATGTACTAATGCAATAGTGCCCCAAAGCTTGTGAAAGTAATCTAATAATATCTGATTGGATTTAAGGCCACTCCATAAGACTGAACCCATACTTGATACTGCTTGGGTGGCTGATAATCTGAGACTAGATAAGCAAGGGACCTAGGAGAAAACCAAATACTTCTGCTAAAGGAATGTAGCAATAAAATGACTCCTAATGATGTTCAGCTATACCTTATAGATCAGTGCCTTACTCAGTCATCACCAGAGGAGCTTCCTCCTATATTCTGTGGAAACAATGGTGACCCAGAGCCATACAATGTGCAGAGAGTGAGAAATATTGGAACACACCATCCTAAATGGGATGACTCTATAAAATTCCTCCCTCCCAGGGTTCAGAGAACCTTGTGAAAGAGGAGATGGAAAGAATGTAAGACAGAAGGAATTGAAGATACTAAGGAAAGTTCATCTAAACACACCGTGCCCTATTCACATATGAATGCACAGAGACTGAGGCAGTATCTACAGGGAGGGCCTGCATAGGTCTATGCTAGATGGGATCCAGAGCTGTGACAAGAAGTGGACACAAGACCCCATCCCTAACCCAGAGGGTAACTACAACTGATAAGAACTTGCAAATGAAACATTAGAAACTATTTTTCTCCTATAGAGTCTCACTTGAGAAAAAAAAAATACTCTTAAGGTCAGACCTCATGCCTAGCAGTAGATGGCCAACACAAAACAAACTCAGTGGTATCTTTGGGGATGCTTTGTCTGACAATGTTTGTCAAGGTTGTTTGTTTGTTTGTTTTAAATTATACTGGTCCTTTGTGCATACATTACATATTCTTTCTTTGTGTTTTCCTGGGACTCCTGTGCATATGAATGTGTGTCTTTGCATCCTTGTTTCTTGTGCTTTTTTTTGGCTCTTTTGATTCTGTTTGTTTTGTCCTGTTGCAGTTTATTTGTATTTATTTATCTTACCTTATTTTATTATTTTTTATTTAGATGTCTATTTTCTGATGAAAGACAGAAAGGATATGGAAATGTGTGGGAAGGGATGTGGAAAGAATCTTGGAGTAGCAAAGGGAGAAGAAAACATAATCTGAATATATTGTTTGAAGAAAATGTATTCTCAGTAAAACAAAAATAAAAAAAACTCTATTTTCAATAAAAAGTATGAACTTGTATTGTATGACTTCTTACTTTTTTCTTCTGTATTTCCATTGAAAAACTATGAAGATATAAGATGGACTTAGTGACAAGGGCTTAAAACTCCTGCTATTTAAACCATGAAGGCAGGAAGGAGGATCACAAGTTTTTAGCTAGCCTGAGAACTGAGTGAAACGCTGCTTCAAAGGTAAATAGTAACTTGAAGACTGGGGGTTTATCTGAGGATGTCAGTGCTTGCCTGGCCATGTGTGAGCACCTGTCCAACTCAAGAAAGAAGACAATATCAAATCACCTGTAACTTTAGATTCTTCATTGTAGAATAATTCATAATGAAAAGAAAAGAAGTATGGTCAAGAAAGTACTTGCTACACTTGTTTTTACCTCCCACCAAAAGGTACATTTTTCAAAAGTACAGAGTTAGGCTGACTTGAGGAAGCTATTTGAGTAAACATGAAGATCATGAGACTAAAACATAACCTTTGGTTTTCCTGAGTGATGAGCATTTAATATTACATAGAGTTTTCCCTAAAATAAAAGCTAATGATGTGTAATGTCATTATAAAATATGTAAGGTAGTTGTTTTCCCAGCATAACAACTAACATGATACAATATGGAACTGGTCCAGGTTCAATATGTGAATTAGAAATCAAATGGAGTTGCCACAATTTTCTGATAAAGATTTTATGGGCCCCAATAATGACACAGGTCATGAGAAAGGCACAGTTAAATGACTGCCTGTGAGTGCTCCAATTCCAGTAATCAATGTCAACATTCCAGTTATTTACTAACATTGCTTATTGGTCTCAGAGATTTTGAAGTCTATCACTGATTCTTATTTTACACAGAGCATATAGCCTCATTTTATCTCTCTGTCACTTTTTCTGATCACCTTAAAATGAAATGAAAGCCTAAAGTAACACCATGGACTTAAGATTACTGTATCTCAAAGCAGGGTGTTGTTACTGGCCCATGTTCAATAAAAACTAGCTCAAGGCTATTTTTGACGTGGAGCCTTATACATCTTCCAGTAACTCTCCACATATGCCATGCTTGGAACAAGGGTACCGGCTCTTGGTAAAGGCATCATTTCCCACTCATACTCTAAATGTAATTACATGAAGCCATCCAAATATTATTTGGAGGGAAGATAGATAAAACATACAAAGGAGATATCTTATCTTTTGACAGAGGAGACATTAAAACTTAGCTTTGGTCATTACAAGAACAAGGATTCCTTTCTTGCCAAGAAATGAACTGTAAATCTCCCAAGGCCAATTCAGTAAGCATAGAAATTGAACAACTTTTCATGTCTAGTCAGCAGTGAAACAAAAGTGTTACACTGCAGTTAGAGACATTAGTCCCCCCAAAGGTTTATTACAAGTATTATATTATTTCAATTAAAGACAAAATTCGATGAAGGTGTTGTTTAATTATTGTTGTACTTTTTTGAGATTAATTACAGTTGGGCTTAATATGCTCTTACAGAAGGACACAAACATCAATGTCAGGAGAAGAATTAACTGTGCATGTTGTTTTATGTATATTTGTACATTTTCTTTTGATATATTTAAATTATTATATTATTCCACATATTAAATATTACACTGCTGTGTAATTTTTTTATTTATCATAGTGGTAGGAAAGCTACCACTTGTTATCATTGAATAGGAGCTTGTATAGTAAATTAGGATATTCTCTTAGGAAAATTTTAAACATACAGCAGTGTAGAAAACAAGTATAAATGCTCTCATGTCTACTTTTTGGATTATTACTTTTAAAAATTAAGAATATTTGTTTTGTTTCTCTGTCTCTTTTGTCTGGAACTCTTTGAAAGCCAAATATATTCTTTTTACCCTAAGTTTCTTAAGTATAAGATATTTGAAAATAAGTATGAAATAATATTTTAATCATAAACATCCATAGTACAAAATTTGTCTGTCTACATATCTATGTGTCCATATTTATCCCACATATTCAAATACATATGAAATATATGTGGATTATATATCTCCATATACACATAAATACACACAAATATATATTTTAATATGTAAATATATCTACATATAAAATAAGGGGATAAAGAGATGTGGATACATGGGCTAAAGTAAGTTTGTGTGTGTGTGTGTGTGTGTGTGTGTGTGTGTGTGTAAGTTGGACAATGTTTTGTGGGATGGCCAGTTATTAAGATGCAACTCATGTCAGTAGGCAAACTAGCCAGCGCTTCTATACACTGAGCAGTTTTTCATACTTGCATACCTTATGTATCCACTAATTGGTCACAATAAAGACAATTTAATTTTTTCATAACTAAATGCTGTATATATTCATAGTTTCTCAGTTGATTTCCAGAAGACATCTTATTAAATAAAACTCAGTAAGTTTCCTTATTAGATTTTGTTTTCATATACTTTCAAGTCTTTCTGGTTGTCTGTGCATGTATATGTCTATGTAGCTTTGTGTGTATCTGTGTGCATATGCATGAACTGCTCATTGAATAGTTTTGAGGGGCTTTCCTTAAGTGTCACTCCATCATCAGCCTCGTTTTTCTGACAGGGATAGGATGGACTCACACTACACATGCTATGCCAGTACTGTAAGACTCAAACAGTAACATTTAGTCTCCATTGTACTGTTTACAAGGTACGCTGTAAGGAAAATGGAACTACAGAGATCCAACCTGTCTTTGCCTCCTCCTTCCCATCACAGGACTTAAAAGTGAACATCCTCAGTTCACCTTTTGTTTTTAAATGTGGGTTCTGATGATGAACTCAGTTCTTCATGACTATAAGGCAGGCACCTTGTTAAGAAAGCTCTCACCATACTAGTCTTTCAGCTTCTTTTAATCTTAAATAATGTCTTTCCTCAGCAAATATTTTTAGTTTGTGATTTAGTTTCTTGATTCATTTGGTAGTACTAACTTGTCCTCAAACCATTATTTTAATATACAATTATCTGAAGAATCCTATGTGAAAGAATTTCTTAATGTTTTCTTATTTTGAGCTGGGTGTGTGTGTGTGTGTGTGTGTGTGTGTGTGTGTGTGTGTATGTGTGTATGTGTGTGTGTGTGTGTGTGTGTGTGAGAGAGAGAGAGAGAGAGAGAGAGAGAGAGAGAGAGAGAGAGAGAGAGTGAGGTTGTGTGAAAGCTAAAGATGACAAAGGATTTCTTGGAGTGGTTGTAACTGTCAATTTTGAGCTAGCCAACATTGAAGCTGGGGAGTGAACTGTGAAACTTTGGAAGATCAGCTTATACTCCTAATTTCTGTGCCATGACTCTACCCTCAAATTATTTTTTTATTCTACAAAGAAATGGTCATACCTAACACCATTTCTGAACTCCCTGTAGATTATCTCCCAAAGTTTATCTTCTAGTATATTAAAATTTAAAATTTCTCTGCTAAGTCTCTGCAAAGTTCCTGAATATATTGGCTTTTTGCTTATATAGTTCTGCATACATTTTATAAAAATGCATTTATTCAGGTCCCTCCTTCCCTCTACCTCCTGTGATTATTTTGTTCCCCCTTCTATGTAGGATTGAAACATTCACATGTTGGTCTTTATTTTTCTTAAATTTTATATGATTTGTGAGTTGTATTGTGAGTATTTTGCATGTTTGGGCTGATACCCATTTATCAGTGAGTAGAAACTATGTGTGTTCTTTTGTGTCTTGGTTATCTCATTCAGGGTATTTTCTACTTCCATCCATTTGCCTGTAAATTTCATGAAGGAGAGGATCAGAAAAAAAGGAGGGTAGGATCAGGTGTGGAAAGAGTGAGAAGAGAAGTACAGAGGGTCAGGAAATGGAACAGAAATATGTGGAGTGGGAGATGGGGAGATAGGTGTAGCCACTAGAAAGTCCCAGATCCCAGAGAAGCAAGAGTCTCCCAGGACCCAACGATTATGATATTAGCTGAAATATGCAACAAAGAGGAGGGAGAACCTGTAGAGACCACCTCCAGTAGATAGGCATGGCTCCCGGTTGAGTAATGGGACCACCCACCCATCTCAAATATTTTAAACCTGTCCAAAAGAAAGACACAGGAACAAAAAATGGAACAGAGACTGAAGAAAAGGCCATCCAGAGACCACCCCACCTAGGGATCCATCCAGTACACAGACACCAAACACTGACACTATTGCTAATTCCAAGAAGCAAGTGCTGACAGAAGCCTGGTATGGCTATCCCCTGAGAGGTTCTGCCAGCATCTGCCTATTACAGATGGAGATACAGCCAACCATCAGACTGAGCCTGGAGACCCTCATGAAAGACCTAGTGGAAGGGCTCAAGGAGATGATGGCGATTGCCAACTCATAGGAAGAACAGTATCATCTAAACAGACCACCAAGAGCATCCAGGGCCTAAACCACCAACCAAAGAGTATACATGGAGTGATCCATGGCTCCAGCTACATATGTAGCAGAGGATGGCCTTATCTGGCATCAATGGGACAGGAGGCCCTTGGTCTTGTGTAGGCTTGGTTCCTAGTGTAGGGGGATGCTAGAGTGATGAGGCAGGAGTGGGTAAGTGGGTAGAGGAGCACCCTCATAGAGGAAAAGGGGAGATGAAATGGGATGGGAGTGCTTCAGAGGGGAAACTGGGAAGGAGATATCATTTAAAATGTAAATGAATAAAATGATCAAGAAAAATGCATTTATCCTTTTAGGAAAAGAAAATATGTCTATCTTTATGATTAAATGACTTGAAGAGGTTCCATGTACTTTCAGACTTGAGTCCATAAATTATGAGCTTAAATTTATAACATCACTATAGATGTCTAACTTTATTCACAAGCTGCATCAGCAATAACAATGTGAGGGTCAAATTCTGTAGACATCCCAGTATAACCAAACCAACCAATCAAACAAACAAACAAAAAACAAATAAAACACATAACTCCTCTCATTTAAGCACAGCTACACGTTCCTGACTATTTTCCCAATGAAAATGAGGTGATAATGATGTTATTCCTAGACAAATGACCACTTTGCATGAGAGCCTTATAAGGAATGAAGCCTTGTGTTAGATTCCTTTGGTCTCTATTCATTGCTCCCTCCATTTATATCATTTCATTGTATCCCCCTTAAGGTTTACGTTCTCTGGATGCCTCTTTTCTGACCATACTGCCATTATTCAACAGAGACAGCATACTTGGCTCAGACAGAATGCTTGACAAATCATGCTTGCTCTAAAGCTTAGTTTCTTATATAACCTTAAATGTTGGTGCCCCAGTGTAGGGGAATGCCAGGGCCAATAAGTGGGAGAGGGTGGGGTGGCAGGCATGGGGAGGGGGGAGGCAACAGGGGTTTGTTCTTGTTTTTGTTTGTTTGTTTTTTGGAGGGGAAACTGGGAAAGGAGAAATTTACATGTAAATAAAGAAAATATCTAATAAAAAAATTAAAAAAAAAGAATTGATATCACAGATAGATAAACAATAAGGAAGGAGCTAGGGAAAACAAATCCTCCATGAACTTGGAAAAGCTGACATGCTCATCAGAAAACATCACCAGAAACATGCTCACAGAAAGAGGAAGTATTCTTTTTTTGTTTTTGTTTTTTTGTTTTTGTTTTGTTTTTCTTATTTTATTTTATTTTTTTAAGAGTTGATAATTATTTTTATTTTTTTCAATTTATCTGAATTTATTAACATTTAAAAACATATTTTAAGTAAATAGAATTAAATCACATTTTTTTTTAATTAGGTATTTTCTTTACTTACATGTACATTTTCCCTTTCCCATTTTCCCCTCCAAAACAAAAAAACAAACAAACAAACAGTAAAGGCCGAGGTCCTTTCCTCCTATTGATGATCGATTTGCAATCCTCTACTATATACCTGCTGCCAGTACATTCAATCCCACCCTGTATAGTCCTTTTTTTTTCTTTTTCTTTTTTTATTTATATTAGATATTTTCTTTATTTACATGTAAATTTTTCTTTCCCAGGTTCCCCTCCAAAAAACAAACAAACAAACAAAAACAACAAGAACAAACCCCTTTTGCCTCCCCCCTCCCCATGCCTGCCACCCCACCCTCTCCCACTTATTGGCCCTGGCATTCCCCTACACTGGGGCACAAAACCTTCACAAGGCCGAGGTCCTTTACTTCTATTGATGATCGAATTTGCAATCCTCTACTATACCCATGCTGTCAGAACATTCAGTCCCACCCTGTATAGTCCTTGATTGGTGGTTGGGTCCCTGGGAGCTCTGAGGGTACTAGTTAGTAATTGTTGCTCGTCCTAAGGGGCTGCAAACCCTTCAGCTCCATAGAACCTTTCTCTAACTCCTTCATTGGGGACCGTGTACTCAGTTCAATGAATGGCTGTGAGCCTCTACATCTGTATTAGTCAGGTATTGTCAGAGCCTCTTAGGAGATAGCTATATGCTTGTCCTTCCTTTCATCTCTGCTCCATAGTTAATCTCTGCCACTATTTTCTTTATTTACATACGATATCTCCTTTCCCAGTTTCCCCTCCAAAAAAGAAAACCCCAAAAAACGAACAAACAAACAAACAAAAAAAAAAACAAAAAAGGACAAGAAAAACAAACCCCTGTTCCCTCCCCCTCCCCCTGCTCGCCACCCCACCCACTCCTGCTTACTGGCCCTGGGATTCCCCTACACTGGGGCATAGAAACTTCACAGGGCCAAGGGCCTCGAGGAAGTATTCTTAAGAAGCCAAATGCAAAGGTCATGTAAATTTTCTGGAAGCAATGACAAACCCTATTATTGACCTTATCATATGCATTCCTGTCATCAACATAAGTGCCCTTTCCTTCCATACTCTTATGAAGTCATAATATCTATTTTCTGGCACTACTAACTAGTATAGATGACAATTGGTAGATTCAAAGGAGATGAGAAAAATTGAAAGTCCTAGAAGAGGGTCTAGTGTCTATGGTAGAGAATACAACTGGTGTCTTTATCAGAGAAACTCCATTAGTTCTCTAACGACTGCTTTCTAACTCTAACATAATAGTTCTCTAACAACAATTACTGATGTAGGATTTCTCAGAGAGTGTAAACACTCTACTAATATAAGGACAATTAAAAGGAACTGGGAAGTAAGAAGAAGTAGATTAAACACATGCAGTAGACAAGAGGTAGTGGGGATTTTCAATATTTTCTTTATGATCGCATGCCTTTTCGTGACTCCAGTTGCTTCCTCATAGCTATGATATTGAATCCAATGCATCCTATGACTATTTCCAGCATGTTTTTCAATACTGCTTTTCTGAATTATACTTCTATGTCAGAGGCAAAATTAAGTTTCTCTGTTGGCATTACTGGTCTCCTTAAGAATGTTCAGAGCAGGAGAACGTTCTTAAGACTCTCATGTGGAAATGATAAGAAATGTTCCATGCAAGAAAATTCCATGCAAGTCTATCACCCTGCCTTCTTCTAGGTCCACTATCAATGGGAAGTAGTATAGTGGGCCATCATCAGAAACTTCTCATGTATACCAGTGGGTAGGTTTATGTGACCCAGTGACAAAAGGTGACACAGGAACAGCAGTGTAGCAATGTTTATCTCTAGAATAAAGTAAAAGAGGGAAGTGTAAAATAAAAAGACTTTATTATGAACTGGGCCTATACAATGAATAAGAATATCTGAAAGAGAAATAATAAGAGATGGTCAAGATTTGAGACACAATCCCAAAATACAAAACCCATAAATGTTTTCTAAACTTACATCTTCACCAAATGTCCACTTTCCTTTAGACCATTCCTATACTTTTTTCCCATCACCCTTGGTGAAGACTCTGAGAAGGAACTGCCCTCTCCATACATCAGCTGCCCCAGGGACCATGAGGCCTGTGGTTCCCACCATTATGCTCTGTTTAGAAGAATAAATTTTAGTTTACTGCAGATGTTGAGGGCCAATAATTACAGTAGGGGCAGGAGTGGGGGTAGGGATATTGTGAAGTATTTGTCAATCGCAGTGGAAGAGCTCTTCAGTTTCTGTGATTAACTGGGGATCA
>JADRCD010202432.1:2633-22821 GCA_019843815.1 Montemys delectorum | reverse complement strand
AAAAAAAAACCTATGTTTATATAGAATGGACTAGCTGAAAAAAATATAAAATAATTAACACCTCTGGCTATGACTTTTTCACATACATTGTGAACAATTGTCCATTTTATAGGGTGTTTTTTGACAAATACTATCTGTGTATATACCCAACTATACTACAATAAAAGAACTTCAACTGGAGAATATTTATCACCTCACAGAATTTCTGTGGTTTGAGGAGTCAGAGATAGGAACTAGGAAGATGTATCAGTGGGTGTAGTGGCTATTCCTGGTTGTCAACTTGACTACATCTGAAATGAATTACAATCCAAAATTAGAAGGCTCACCTGTGGCCCTAATCTGGAGGCTGAGAGATACAAGTTTCTGACCTGAATCTTGGCATGGAGACCTTGAGAAATAGTGGCTACGAATCCCATAGGATTAACATAGAAAGCTCTGAGTTCAAGGTCATCCGGGGTTAAAGGTGTGGTGGCACACACCTTTAACCTGGGCCACACTTTTTGCTGGAGACGTATATAAGGACATTAGAAAAAGAAAGGCTCGCTCTGCTTCACCTGCTTGCCTTGTGGGACTGAGCAATTGCTGGATCCTTGGACTTCCATTCACAGCTGCTGCCGAGACTGTTGTTGGGAGTTGATTGTTGGGAATTGGACTACAAACTGTAAGTCATCAATAAATCCCTTTACTACATAGAGACTAAGTTCTGTGACTCTAAAAGAACCCTAACTAAGACATATTGGTACCAGGAGTGGGGTATTCCTGTGACAACCTGACCATGTTTTGGGGAGGATTGTGGAAGGACTTTGGAACTTTGAGCTAGAAGAACCACTGGTTGTTAAAAACTCTGTGGGATGTTCTGTGGGAGCTTAGAAGATTATGTTGAGAACAGTGCAGAGATGGAGGCCTGGCTTGTGAAATTTCAGAGGGAAGATTAAAGACCCTTATCAGGGCTATGTTGTTTTGATTGTGAAGATTCTGTGCTTCTGGTTAGCTGGGGCTGAAGTATCAGCTGTGATTAACAAGATACCAGAACTACTAAAGAGAGAACTTTGCATTACTGGGACTATTGATGCTGGTTAGCTGGAGCTAAGAAATTAGCGGTGATTAAGAAGAGACCAGCATCATTGAGGTGACATCTTCTGGGAAGTGTTTTCTGAGCGCACAAAGAGGCTATGTTCCAGAGATAGCCAAGGTTGTACCTTGTGCTGCAGCAGGACTTGGTAATGTGTAAGAGTCACCCAGTTGGTACTGGTTTTGACAGCATGAAGGGGTCTTGAAGAGCAGCTGAGGCTTAGCACAGTGAGAGGCCATGGAAGGCCATTGATGAAGGTGCAGCCTCAGTTGCAATTGATGGCCCAGGACTGAAGGGGTCATGTAAAGGAGTTGAGGCCTGGCACCATGAAGAGAGCCTATGAGAGGCTATTGATGAAGCCTAGTTACAGCGGATGACAGTGTTTTGGTGATGCCAGTACCATGAATGACCACCAAAAACAGCAGCAGCAGTGAAGTACAGGCATCTAGAGCCCAAAAAACAAAATGTGTGCTACAAAGGGCAGAGCTGGAGAGGTGACTCAAGCCCTTGAATGAGCCCAGATGATAGGGAGTTAGAGCCCAGACATTGGTTTTGCCTTTGATTGTGACTGTGCCCTGATATTTTTCCCTCTTGAAAGAAGAATGTATTTTAATAGAGCCCACAGTTAAGAGACTTTAAATTTTAAAAGATATTGGACATTTTAAATTGATTGAACTTTTAATATATAAAGACTGTGGGACTTTAGATCTTGGGGATGAATAAGAAAATAAGGGTTGAGGCCTAATAGTGATGTGTTTGTGTGTCAAGTTGACAAGGGGTCAATTGTACTGGCTAGTTTTGTGTGTCAACTTGACACAGGCTGCAGTTATCACAGAGAAGGGACCTTCAGTTGGAAAAGTGCCTCCATGAGACCCAGCTGTGGGGCATTTTCTCAATTAGTAATCAAGGGGGTAGGGCCCCTTGTGAGTGGTGCCATCCCTGGGCTGAAAGTCTTGGGTTCTATAAGAGAGCAGGCTGAGCAAGCCAAGAGGAACAAGCCAACAAAGAACATCTCTCCATGGCCTCTGTGTCAGCTCCTGCTTCCTGACCTGCTTGAGTTCCAGTCCTGACTTCCTCTGGTGATAAACAGCCATGTGGAAGTAAGCTAAATAAACCCTTTCCTCCCCAACTTGCTTCGTGGTCATGATGTTTGTGCAAAAATAGAAACCCTGACTAAGACAGTGGGTAAATGTCTTGTTAAGAAATAATGAGTTTTAGAGTTGGATCCCCAACACACACATAAAAGCTGTGCATGGCAGTACAGGAAGGACAAATACGGACATATTTTGAAGATTCAGTGACTAGCCAGTCTAGCATACATGGTCAGCTCCAGGATCAGTCAGAGAACCTATCTCAAAAATGTAGAAGCAATTGAGTAATACACTTGTTATTGCCTTTGAACATCATGCATGCCTATATGGAGGTGTAATAACACACACAAACACACACACACACACACACACACACACACACACACATGCAGTCTGAGAATAAATTAGCCATGTGATTCTGGAATTGGGTATTTTCTAAAGTTAGAGTTAGTGACATCTGTTGAAACTCTACTCATCTGAGGGCTTATGACTTGGGCTGGAGGGTCTACTCCAGAGTGGCTCCCTTCATACTTTGAAGTCAGTGCTGGCTGTTGACAGGAAAAAAACCTTGCACATGGATGTATTTGTGGGATTTCTAGGGTACCCACACAAAATGATGGCCATCTTCTCTTAAAGAATGATTGAAGACATTAAAGAATAATTCTCAAGTCATATCTGCTAAAGACAATGCGATAGTCCAGTCCAGTTCCAAGTGAGAAGGAATGGGCCCTAGTTAAAGGGTCTAACAATGGACATGCTAGGGTCATCCCTGGAAACTCCCTGTAGACTTCTCTATACCAGGTTTCCAGCTACTCCCAGGGATACAACCCACCAATTTCTATTCTCACCAGCATTCCTCTTCCTCTTCCCCACTACACCTGATTGCCATTCACACACCCCTCCCTACCTCCTCTCCCACCCAGTTCCCCCTCTCCATCCATCTCTGGTGGCTATTTTGTTTCCTCTTCTCAGTCATTTTCACACATCCTTCCTTGGACCCTCCTTATTTTCTAGTTTCTTTGGGTATGTGGATTGTAGCACGGTTACCCTTCACTTTATGGCTAATGTCCAATTATAAGTGCCATATACTATATGTGACTTTTTGAGTCATTCATAATGATATTCTCAAGTTCCATCCATTTGCCTGCAAATTTCACGCCTTTGTTTTTAATAGCTGAAAAGTATTCCATTGTGCAGATGTACTACATTTTCTTTATCAATTCTTCAGGTGAGGGGCATCTAGGTTGTTTCTAATTTTAGGTTATTATGAATAAAGCTTCTACCAACACCATTGAGCAAGTGTCCCTTTGGTATAGTGGGACATCTTTTGATTATAAGGCCAGGAGTGGTTTAGCTGAGTTTTGAGGTAGAGATATTTCCAATTTTATGAGAAACCACCAAATTGATTTTTAAAATGGTTGTACAAATTTGCAGTAAACTAAACTATATCACTACACCCAGTCACTATTGCTGAGTTGCAGACAGGAACCTAACATAACTGTTTCCTGAGAGGCTTAATCTATCAACAGATGAAAACAGATGCAGAGACCCATAGCCAAACATTAGGCAAACTCCAGGAAGTCTTTTAGAAGAGAGGTAGATAAAAAATGAGTAAGCTGAAGGGATCAAGAACATCACAAGAAGACCTACAGAGTCAATTAACCTGGGACCATGGGTGTTTCATAGAGATTGAAAAACCAACCAAAGAGCACCCAAGGGCTGGACCAATGTCCCCCTCCACATACATTTGTAGCAAGTATGCAGCTTGTGGGTCCCCTAACAGTTGGACTGCGGGCTATCACTGACTCTGTTGCCTAACATTAGATCCCCATCCCCTATTTGGACTATGTGGTTGGAGCTCAGAGTGAAAGGAAGCGTTGACTTCTCCTGGGATTTAGATGTCCATCTCTAAGGAGAAAGGAAAGGAGTACTGGGGGAGGAGTTTGTAAGGGTGGGCCTGGGAGGAGAGGAAGGAGGGAGTCTGTGATGGAGATGTAGTGTAAATAATAACTAAATAATGAAAAAAGAATGGACATGCTTTATACTTATAGAAGAAGTAATGTGATGATGACTCTGATAGTAGAAATTAAGAGTTCAGTACATGGCATCAGTTACTAAGTGTCTTATTCTAGGCCATTCCTTCAGTAACAACCAGTTACTTCAGTATGCAGCAAGTTCTTCAATGCAGTAATTGTGCTTACCCTGTGCTTGTATTGGGCTAAACATATTATATAAGACATCCATTAAACTTCACAGTAAGATATCAATAGGTATCAGTCTTACAATTTACTTTTAGATATAATAAATTTTACAGAGAGTCCATGGAGAGTTTAATACAGCTAAGAGTTTATATCAAGTAATCCACTCTAAGATCCAGCTTTTAACATTCTTACCATATAGGTCTTTCTACCAACCAAGCCTCAAGAATCATTTTTGTGAGACATTTCTCTTCCTAAACTTACTTGCTTGGGACTATCTTGGAAATGTATTAAAAACTACTTCTGCCATGAAGCCTATACTTCCAAGCTCTTCTTTCAGAACTAGACTGTACTAAAAAAAAATCTTTCAAAATAGTTCTCAGTGTAAAAGATGAAGATTCTTGTTGTATTCTTATATCTGCTGTTGGTTGACTACCTACCCGGTGCCTATGCTTTTTTTTTTTTCTACTTTATATATGTCCTGAAATTTTTATGATTGAAGATTGTGCAGCCCCAGAAGAGCTTGAAAACCATCAAGTAGATGCTCACAGAGGTCATTTCTGCTCTGAAATCCTGATTACATGCATCCCCATTCTCATGCCTTCCCATCAGTCCAAAAGTTATCGAGAGTTAGTGACCACATTCGTCCTTGTCATCCTCATCAATTGCTCTCTTGACTTTCCTTTCCTCATCCCTCAACCACTCTCCTCATTGTACACTTGATAAGGACTGAAATTGAAAAATAGTAGCCATGTCTTAACACATCTCCAACCACTCTCCTCTAAATCATCGTGTACCTAATGGCCACATAAATCTCTAAGACTACCTTCTGTAGCAATACTCCTCAATTGTTTCAATACACCCTTCTGTTCACTCGGTCACTTTCCATATAAAAGATCCAAGGGCGATTAATACATATCAGTAGGGGTTTTGGCTATTGTTGTTGTTGTTTGTTTTGTTTTGTTTTTCAGACCAAAGTCTAAAAGTAGTTTTTATTTTTTTTGTGTGTTTGTTTTGCTTTGCCTGTAAAAATTGCTGAACACCTGGTTAAGCTAATATGTGAGTCATCCAAAGGGGAAAAAGTGTAACCAGATCTCCTCTTGGATTTTTCCAGAGCAAGCACAGGTTTTAGGGCATAAAATTCTCATAGGCTATACCTCCTGAAGACCTTGCTTATCTCCATGCCTCTTGCCTGATGCTTCTTACTTGGTCATGTGTCCTCTACTCACTGCATTGTAACTTAATACACCAAATCCAAAGAGTCATTCCTTACTAGGGTGTTCCTATCTCTTTTTAGTCCAATCCTGGTTTCCTAATAACCACTGTTTCAGAATGGCAAAATATCTTAGTTTATGTGTATAGAGTGTAGTAGAAAACAAAACAAACAAATAACAACAACCCCTGAAGTGCTGTGGGGTTCTAAATGGACATACCACATAGGATATAAAATTTGGTGACAATCTAACATAAAATTTTCAGGGTTCAAGTTGTGTGTGTGTGTGTGTGTGTGTGTGTGTGTACCTGTGAGGACAAAGAAGTCAATCTGGTTAGATGGTCTACTTTGAATTATGATCAACCATGAGTAGAGATGATTAACTTGACATCTCTACTGTTTATGCATCTATTGGACAGTTTAATCTTCCAGCCTTCCTCCAGTGCAGTTACATGGCCCATCCTAATTTCCCTCATTAGTACATTCCTCCCAGGTTCAAAGCATTAAGTACATAGCTATATCTTGTGTTTGGACAAACAGTGAATTCTTTTAGATCTTAATAAATGAATGCTGTTGCATGAGAGGGTTGATGTGTTTCTGTCTGTACAGCCTCTTAAGGCAACTCTGTGTCTTCTGTTTTTTGAAGGTTACCCTAAAGACATACCTTAAAACACCTTCAAACAGCATGTAGCTTGCTCTAATATTATTTTAATGCTCAGAAAGAAAACCATAATAAAAAACTTACTATTTTCTAACCTATTAATAATTTTAAGGTAACACTTTTTCATTACTAATCAGAGTAAAATTACATCTATTAAGTGTCCTTATCTTGTATCATTTTTAGCCAGATGACAAAGAAAGGAGCCTCATTCCTTCTAAAAAATCCTTTCCTTTATCCTGCAAACAAAATATTTGAGGGACCTCATAATGAACATGGCAGTCAAGTTTCTCATGCTTAAAATTAGCCTGAAAGGGTATTTCATCTGATGAGATATTTATAAGCCAATATTTACTAACCATCTACTACCTACTAGAGACTATATTTTGAGAATGTCTTAGACTGGAGTCCTTGGAAATAGAATCTGAGATAGGAAATTATGAATTAGGTACAGAAAGTATCATAGAGCAATCTGGTTGAGACTTGGTGCCGGGAGAAGAGTGATGCATAATACAGCAGCAACTGAGGCCCAATACAATCCTGCCTGAAACTTTGCAGCTGAGAATTGTCCTAAAAGTCCAAGGATACCATGCTGGCTATTTTTCTGTCTACCTGGTACAAACTTAAATCATTTTGGAAGAAGGAGACGACTTTTCCAAAGCATTGAGAAAATTCTTCTACCAGGTTGATATGTGGGCAAGCCTATGATCCATTTTCTTGACTGATGATTGATGTCAGAAGGCCCAACTCACTGTATGTGGTGCCATCTCTGAGCTAGTGGACCCGGAGCTATAGAAAATTAGGCTAAGAAAGCCCTGAGGAATAAACCAGTAAAGCAGCACTCCTTACCCTCTGCATCAGCTCCTATGTCCAGTTTCCTGCCTTGAATTCTTTCCCTGTTTGCCTTGGATGATGGACTACAAGCTATAAGATGAACTAAACACATTTTTTCCATAAGCTGCTTTTGATCATGCTGTTTTATCACAGTAATAGAAACCTAATTATTCAAGCCTTCGTATGCCTACATCACCTAATAACTGCTGGCTCATCCCCTCCTCAACTCCCAGCCTGAAGTAAGCTCTCTTTTATGCCTACTTAAGGTAAATCTGACCTTGAGTCATTCGAAACCAATGGGTGCTGGAAAAATCAAGGTAATGATGCAACATTTGCTCTTGTGATATAACAGTTATAAGGATGCACTCATACTCTTAGAGAGATGGTGGTTTAGTTATGGAGCCACAACAACAAAGAGGCAAAGGGCAGCATAAATAAATGAAGAAGAGAACATGATGTGCTGTGTGCAGCATGTAGCCCAGTATTAGGAGTCCTGAAAAGGGTCTTTAAGGAGGGCATAGGATGATGGGATGCAGTGAAGATGGAGAGTTGGGCTTATGAAGGGAGCATAAAGGTACCCCAAAAGAAAGTCTTCCTAGTACAGGAGACTATGAGTATGTGTGCATGGCAGGTGACAAGGCAGTGTAATACAAGGAGCCTGCCACAGAGTTAAGAACGACCCAAATGAAGGGGCAATAAACGTAGTAGCAAAGGGAAAGCCAGGAAAGTGACCACGGGCCTGATTCTGGGGGATAGACCTGAAAGCATAGGTGTGTCAGACCCAACAGTCAGGGATTTGACCTGATTATTCTGACAGTTTCCAGCAAGGAATTTCATGATATGACTGATTTGTACCTCAAGGATCCTCATACTGGCTCTAGTGAAGAGAAAGGAGGGGGTAAAGAGTAATACAGGCTCCTCTGAGGGACTGTGCAGGTGGCTGGGTCATTAGTGAGAAATGACAGTTATTTAAATGGAGGCATGTCAGGTAGGTTGGGGAGAAATGGATGAATTTGAGAGATATTAAGGATGCAGAATGTAATAGACTTGACTGATTGGATATAGGTTATTAGGGGGGGAAATGAGTCAAACTCAGATTTGTCTATGGACCAGAGCCAGCTGGCAGTATGTGCAGCAGGATCACAGACTGTCTGATAGAAGGAAAGAAACAAATTAGACCATGATAAACAACACCTTTTTGTACAGAAACACTTGGGGAAAAAGGAAAGTAAGAAAGAAGGAAAGAAGGGAGGGAGGGAGAAAGGAAGGAAAGAAGAAATCTTATAAACCAAGCTACTTTCATATGAGCAAAAACGATTTTACAGAATTCTATCAAAAATATAACCTGTATTCTTAGATCATAAAATACCTTTTGTAAGTACAATATCAGTGAACAAAATTGACCCTAAATTTAGCCCCTAAATATGAACAGCTGGGCCAAGTTTCAGACATCAATAGCATGGAGGTAGTGGGTCAATGTATTTGGTTTCTACTTGTTTATTATTTTGGTCTTGTGGGGAATATTTTACAACATCATTCTTTAGTCTATGGTGAAACCCTATGTATATTGTGGGATGGAGGTTATTATACTCCTGGTGTATTCAAGAAAAAAAAAAAACAGAGGCTCAGAGATGCGAGATGACTCTAGTTTCAGAGTGGTAAGGAGTATAGAATTCAATCACTAGAGAGAACCACATCACCGAGGCTAGTACTTGGTTCTGGCAACAACAGGACCTGTATTGGTTATAAATGAGTTGGGTATGATAGCCCGTGCTTATAATCTCAGCATGTTAGAGACTGAAGCAGAAGCCTAGTTTGAGACTAGCTTGGGATATATAGTGCAAACATGTTATAAAAGAGGTGGTGAGTAAGTGTGAGAGACAGTCAAATAAAAAAAAAAAGAAGTCTGATTGGAAGCAGATAAATGTAGATGGCATGGTTTGTTATCTTCACAAAACCCCAATGCTTCCCATTCCCTTGAAGGCAGTTGAGAATACAAGCTGAGTATTGTCACTGTCTGTTAGCTTCCAGACACATTTGCGAACCTTGTGCAGCCCATCATTTCTGTGAGACTTTGTCTTCAGAGTGTTTAAACCACAGGAGCTAGAAGATGCCCAGGTGGGTGTCACCATTGTTTTTGTGTGTTTGATGGTTTGTTGTTGTTGTTTTTCAGACTTGCATGCTTAGGAAGATCTCAAAAGTTCCAGTGAACTTGATTTCTGGTTGTTTGGGTAAGTGAATCAAATCCTGCTCTCTCTTCCAGGTGACATTTCCAAGCTCAGAAGATTCTCCTATTAGATATTTGTATCCTGTTATAGGAATGACCTGAGCATATCCTTATTTGGTTAGTTTAAAATTAGGATGCTCTAAATCTTTATCTATAAGCACACATGTGCAAGAAATCTTACATGTCTGTGCCGAAAATCCTAAGGGAAGATCTGGAAATAATGAATGAATTTGTGAGGTCATGGGATACAAGATCAATACACTAAAATCAATTCTAATCTTATACACTAGTAATGAACAGTCTGGAAATGAAATTTAGGAAACAATTCCATTCAGAACACCTCTGCAAATAATAGAATATTTAAGGATAAATTTAATAAAAGAAATGCAAGATGTGTAATGCTGCAAACTACAAAACTAAGGAGACAGGGTTGAAAGAACATCTAAAAAAGTAGAGAGAAAGTTTATGTTCATGAATTTGGAGGTGTGGAACCTTCCAAAATATATGTACAGATCCCAGTGACCTTCTATTGAAATCCCAGCAGGGGTTCAGGACATTGCTGTGCTTGTGAAAAGTCCTCTGTTTCCCTCCAGCAGGCCACGTCATAAGCCAGAAGCCAAGTCAGTCTTTTGTTTCAGATGCAAATCAAGTCTTTAGAAAAGTTAAACTTGATTCCCAGTCATTTCTCATCGGCAAATGAACTGAAAACTGGTTCCCTGACTAGTTTCAAGTAAGCAGATACTGTAAGTATCTGAGCTCAGAGGGGGTTCATAAGACAGTATTGAGAAAATAAAGGGACTAGCTTTAGAAAACTATCACAAAGTATGTATTTCACAAAGAACTCAGGTCTAAAATACACAAAGAACACTCATACTTCAGTTGTCATGAGGCCAAGGACTCAGGAGTGGTGGGGGGCCTTGACTATTCTCACCAGAGATGACAACCAAAAATAAAGAACAAATGCTCAATGTCATTATTTATTAAGAATATGCAAATTAAAACCATACTATCTCTTTATTTGCACCAGAGTAACTATAATAAAAAAGAAACAAAACTGAGGGTTAGGAGGATGTAGAGAAACTAGAACTCTTACACATTACAGATGCAAAATGGCACAATTCTTTTTAGAAAATAGGTTTCCACATTCCTAATAGATTCCCATGTGACCCGGCATTCTAACCAGTTATTATAAAAGAATTCCATAAACTGAGTAAGTTATCTATACTAAAAATGTACTTGACTTATTATCCTGGTGGCTAGAAAGTTGAGGACTGATGGCCTCAGTCTGGTGGGAAGATGGAGGCCCACATGGCAAGAGAGCATGAAAGAGAAAGGATGAGGTAAATTGCTCTTTCATAAACTATACTTCCTTTGTTCATAACCTCATGACATTAATGAAGCTGCCACAGCCAAATCTGTATTTTTTAATATTCCTAATTCTTAATATTGTTGCATGAAAATGAAGTTTTCAGACCATAAATTTTGTGGAACCCTTTCATAGCACAGCACATAACAATTCCATATGTAGCTGCTTACCCAAGAAAAAAGAAAATGGTCATCAATAGATATCTATAGGAAATATTGTATTGTAATGCAAAATCTCCAAGCAATCTAAATCCAACATCTAGTGACAGCATAAGCAAAACACCAAGTTGTCATAGAACTGAACACACTTAACAAAAGAAACTAAAGAGCATTGGTGGGTGAAGAAATCCAGAAACAAGTGATTGGGCATTATTTAGTTCTCTACATGTGATATAATCAGGAGAGGCACACCTGAAGACAGACAAGGCGGATCTGTGATTCCCTGGGTTTGGAGAGGGCATTAGAGACTGACTACAAATGGACAAACGTCAACTTGGCATGATGAAAATGACTTAAGTATTTTATGAAACCATTGACACATTCTTATAATGGGCTTATAAGTCCTAACTCATTTAAATAGAAACTTAATAAACTTAATAAAGAAAAATGATCAGCATAGTCAGGTGAGTAGAAAATAGAGATGGAACAGATATATTGATGATCAATAAGGGCAATGGTGGATACTGAGTGTTTGATATATTCTTTTCACTCTACATATTTGAAATTCCACATTGAATTTTAAAATAAATTTTGAAAACTAAATTAATACTCTTTAAAGGAACCAAAGTGAACACATAGGTTCATATTATTAGGTTAGAGGAAAATTCAGTCTTAGTCATTATAGTCAACCTCTATCAAGATTCATTCAACAATAGTGGACAGTTACATCACTTGATCATTATTTGAAATGAATGAACCTTACAAAAATGTAGTTGATGTTGCTTATGCTAAGGGTAGACCCAGGAATTTTTCTGAAGTCAGTGTCCCTTGTGCTTTGAGGCACCATCTCTATATCTCCTCAAGGCTCAGGTTCCTAATAAGGTGTTCCTTTCTGAATCTTGGTTCATTTTCCCACAGGGAGGGGCATGATTTCCTGACACTAATGGAGAATAAAGATAGAACCCTCTTCTCTTGTTACCATCTCAGCCCTGTGAATAACCCAGCCTGAGTCCAGATTTTCTATCTTTCAAACCACTGATGTTTTCACAATGACCAGATTAGAAATTCACCTCACAGTAGTTCAGATTATGATAAAGCACCAAGAACCATGAAAATAAAAGGAGCTTTGACTCCAATGTGTGTGCTTAAATTCATATGCTATTTTTGGAAAATACAGAGACTAATACATAGATAACTCTCAAATTTTTGAATCTATCTTTATTATGTCAGCCTTGGTAGAATAATGTTTTATAAACCATTTATTGAACCATTATAAGTAATACCAGATACTATTGAGTCACTGTCCACAAAATATTGAACATAATCAGCAAAGTCTGCTTTTGGGCAGCTTAAAGTCTAAGGTTTAAGTCTTCAATGTTGAATGTTTGTAAGAATGACATAAAAATAATGTTAACATATAAGTTCTGATTCTATACAGTCTTAATCCATTCCTCCACATGTCTATGCAACTGTCTGCAAAAGACATGCTCAGTTGGAAGATTCCAGAGCATAATGTGGAAATTCTTGTGAAGCATAAAAGTTTGTTCTTTGTACATTTCCATGATGAGTGATTTGTAACTTGTTTCTTATCTGTATTTAGTCACTGTCTGGACTGATGAACCCTACACTTGTCTACTTGTGTCCCAAGTAAATTATTGCTTTCTCTTGCCATGGGGACCACCCTCACTAAGCAGCCCACATCAGCTACACCTAGAAAAACACTGTCTATTCTTACCCAGTGGTTTCTCTGATTAATTCACAGGTCAGGACTTGTGTGTCAGCCTTCCCTTAGGGATCTTCCTGTTTTGCACTTCAAAGACCCATCTGGCAGATATCAAAGGTATGTCTAAATCTTCGGAATGAAACTTGAGTATTTTCTTATTGAGTATGTTCTTATATCTTAACTCTTTCTTGTACTTCTAGCTGGTAGTGTTGTTGAGAAGAAAATGGGAAGAAAAGCAGTAAGCTAAAACTGTCTTTGCTTTTGCTTACTTTTTATATACATGTTTCCTCCAAAGCAATGTGTGCTTACGTGGTATTACTGAACAAATTAAATTTGTTATGAGTTAGAATGCTTCCAAATAGCCAGTTTCTCAGCACTTGCCACAACATCCAAGTGTGTGTTGTAGCAAGATGCAAAGTTATAGAAGTCTGATAAACATGGGTTATTTTATAAGTAGAGAAACTGTTTAAAAGTAACAATGTTGTAGGTGCTACCATGGTGTTCAGTAGGAGACTTGGGAACATCCAAAACTTCTATAGAAAAAAAAGAGCACAGTGCTACAGAGGTAGTTCAGGGTTAAAATTTGCAACTCAAGAATGAACAGAAGAGTTTAGAACTTCAGAATCCACACATGCCTGGTAAGTGGGTTATCCCACTTGTAATGGGAATCTCAGAGGGTAGAGTTAAAGAACCCTCAGAATAAGCTAATGAGCAAGAGTGGGCATATCAGCAAGCTCTGTGTTTAAGTGGGAGACCCTCACTCATAGAATGAGGTGGAAAAGAGACCACAGATAATTCCTGGGATTACACATGCACATGCATCCACAAACATATGTGTCCACACATGTACAACAACACACATATGCACAAAAATGAAGAGAGTATGGGACATAGTATATCATAGTCAGTCTGAAATCATATCAAGATCTATTGGTCAAACAAAGATCTAGAACATGTCAATTTTCCAATGTCTACAGGCATTATTATGGATTCCTGACCCCAGCCCATTCATATTCTCAGTAATCAGTGATGTTTTTCAGGAATATTACATTTCAAATAATTAAATTTCCAATTAAATTCTGGCTCTGTAAGGAAACAGCTTTTCAGACACACACTCTATTTATTTAAATATTCTCCCTCATGCCTGCATTCTGAATGCCAAGTTGGCTTGCTTTGAAGAATTTCCCTGTCTGTCTTGACATCACTTAGTTTATTTATGTTAGAGAAACCTTAAGAAAATACTTACCTGTATTATATGCATGTTTGTGGGGGTGTGGGTATAGAAGAGAGAGCAACAAATCTTTAGAAGCTGAATTCACTTATCAGATTCTGAGTCTTGGATCTGTGCAGAAGTAAACGACATAAAGCACTGCTTATAACCCTTGCTAGAGTCAGGAAATGAGTGGAGAGCAGAATCCAAGTCTAAGGAATTCAAGAATGTAGAGGTATGTACATGTGATATACTTTTGAATTATTCAAAGTACATGATATTTTCAAAAGCTTATATTTAATACTGAGTGCAAAATTCTAAGTAAATTACACTGGAGTCCTTGAGACCATTCTTTGTTCTACTGAATTTTCTACCACCTTTGAGATTTACCCCATTAATAAATAAAAGCAGTCATCAGATGGTAAGTTTGGAAATAGGGAAGAAACTGGGAATGAAGATTGGTAGCAGCCACAGAGGACATGAAACAAGTTAGCACAGAAAGGCTCTGAGATCAGAGTTCGTGTGTATTATAGATCTTTGGTGTTTTGCCTTAGAAAAAAAGATGTGAGTTTAATTTAAGCTCCTTGACAATATTTGTGTTTGGATAAAACTAAAAGAACAGATTTCAGTAGAGTCCTAAATGGACTAATTTTGTTAAGGCACCAGGGCAAACCACTGTCAGCATAAACACTATGTATACAGAAGGAAGCAAAGCCCCGTAGATAGTTTTTGTTATAGATGTTTATACTATGTCCATGCAAAGCTCAAAACAAGCAAAAACTCGAGGGCCATTACAGCCTCTCTCAACAGAACATGAAGAATTGTTTTTAGAAAGTCTCATTGTCTCTCAGGGGCAGGGGTTTTGTTAGTGTGATTGCAAGCTGGGTTCAGGTATGGAGGCACATTCATGCTGGAGGAAAGTTTGCATCTACAAATAAAAATTAAATGAGGTTTGCTTTGGTAGGCAGTAGGAATTCTGAGGCCAGTGATTTGGGAAAGTGACCTTAGCTCTCATATGTCATGCTAGATTTGTTTGGGAGGACTTCAGTTCGATTCTCTGAGTTTGTTTCCCCATTCACTAAACACAGTGTAGTGACCTGATGAACTGTGAGTGGCTTTCTAATGAAAGATTTCTGATTCCTCTCTGCTCTAGAATTCTAAAGAGTATTGTTTTCTGTGACTACAGAGCAGTATTACAAAAGCCTGGTTTTTGACACATAGTAAGGCCAAGTTCAAGTGGGCAGAACATAGTCTTGAAGCCTGCTGATCTCAGTCATAAGAGGTTATGTTATTATTTATCACAAGTTCACTTTCTGTTGTCAAAGAACTATTTCCTGCATGGGGATTGTGTTTCTCTGTCCTGTTGAATCTATATAGTCTCACTTTTTAAGAGTTATGTGGATAAAAAGAATACATGTGTCTATAAAAATGAACATTTTAGATTTGTCATATCTCTTCCCTGTTATGTTAACCATAGATATGATGTGCCATCTGCTTTTGTCCTGGTTGTAACAAAATTTTAAAGTTGTTAATGGTCACATATATCATTACAAGAATTAAATATGTTCTGAGTCAATTTAAATTTGTTACCACAGCAAAAACTAACCTATATTGAAAGAATGGCCAAGTACGTGTCAAAATTACAGAAATAAGTTTTCATTTTATGACAGTGATTCAAGCAGAAGAGATCCTCCTTGGTCTGGAACCTTCACTGGAGCACTGTCATGCCTTTATAACTAAATAACTTGAGATTACAGCAATCCTGGTCCCTTGACTCATTCTATTGTGCCTTCTTCAATCAGTGTCAGAAAACCAGGAGGAGGGTAGCTCAATGTATAGAACAGTACTGATGGAGGCTTTCTATAGGAAGCATTTCATCCAAGACACTAGGAATAAATAGGAATTAGGAGATTCTCTCTCTCTTTCTTTCTCTCTCTCTCTCTCTCTCTCTCTCTCTCTCTCTCTCTCTGTGTGTGTGTGTGTGTGTGTGTGTGTGTGTGTGTGTAATGATGGAGAGATTTCTGTATTGAGCATTAAGTACTGTAATAGTATATGAATGAAGTATATTCGAAGAAGGGACAGTCTTACCCATAAAGAACCAGTGATAAGTTTGCAGTCTGCATGGCAGAGAGAATGGAGGAATTAATGGACAAGCAGAAGTCAGATCACTTAGAAATGTGTAATCTGTAATCAGGATTCTGTATGTTATCTTAATATTCACTAGAGAGTCACAACACACACACATACACACACACACACACACACACACACACACACACATCCAAAGTACATATTTGTCCGTACTTCTTTAACTTCACGTTATCTGTATATTTTGTTTTATTAGATGTGTTAGTTTGTTTGTCAAATTGACATAATCAGAGATATCTGGAGGGTGAGGAGCTTCAAATGAAGATTCACCACTCTTGGGTTAGCTTGTAGGCATGTCTAATGGGCAATTGCTTTTTTCTTTTATTGAAAGTAGATTTTTTTTTAAATACAATATATTCTGCTTATAGTTCTCATCCCTCAATTCCTCCCAGGTCCACCCCTCTTCCCCAATTCAAATCAACACCCTACCCATGCTCATAATAAAACAAACAGGTATCTAAAACAATATTAATATAACATAAAATAAAAAAGATAAAATCAAACAAGCTAGACAAGAATAAAACAAACAAGAAAAGGAGCCAAAGAAAAAGCACAAGAAACACATATAGATACAGAGACACATTCGCACATATAGAAGTCCCATAAAACCCCAAACCAAAAGCCATAAAATATACACAAAGGACCTGTAAGTTTTTTTAAATGCCCCAACTCATTATGAGCCAAAGAACCTCCAAAGATGGCATTGAGTTCGTTTTCTGTTGAGTATCATTTTCTGGGTATTTAGCCTACCCTTAAGAGTGATGTATTTCCCCAGTAAGACTCCCATGAATAAAACTAGTTTTTCATTTATAAGTTATCAATTGAAGCTAACTTCTGTATTAGAGATGGCAATATGTGTTCACTTCTATTTTCATTTCCAGCACTCCATCTAGGGCAGATAGATACTTGCAAGCCCTGTGCATGCTGCTACAGTCTCTGTGAATTCCTATGTGCACCTCTTATGCTGTGTTTAGAAGGACTTCTTTCCTTGGTATCCTTTGTCCCTTGGCTCTCTGCAGCATCTTCTTTAGAACACATTTTAGATTAGAAGGAGAATGCAGAGTGGAATAACTTAGAAACTATAAGTAACATAAAATACTAAGAGAGCAATGTGCAGAATACAGAGGGAAAGAGGAAAAAAGAAGATGCTGCAGAGAGCAGAAGGAGTAGGCAGGCTTCTTCTTACCATGGGACCTGTTCTGCCCCATGGTAAGGACAAGGCAGGCTTAGTCTTATTAAAAGAAACAAAGCTTTTTTTTTTTCTTACAAACGTGGGTTTAATTCATTTAGTATTAAAAGGGTAGAAGCCTTTTCGTTCTCTATGACATAAAGATTGGAGCTCCATCTTCATCCAGAATGAGTGAGTTCTTTCTGCACTGGTGCTTGGTCTTTTGCTCCATATGCATATGTAAGTATGGATGTGTGTGTAAGTATGTAATTGTGAGAATGTATGCATGTGTGTGGGTAAGAATGTAATTGTGAGAATGCATGCAAGCTAGACCCAACTGGGTATGAATGGATAGGTATAAATGAAAAAAATGAGCATGAATGAATCTGTATATAAATTTATGTGAGATTACCCATATTTGCTTATGTAAAAGATTTTTCTTCTGTGAATGTTATTCTCTTCTCCTGGTACAATAGAAGTTTATTGCTCCAAACTTCCCCCTACCCCAACAAGCAAGAGGCATCTGGACAATAGGGAAAAGGCTCCAGCAATCAATCCTTTACTTAATCTCCTGCTGTTTTAGGATGAGGTGCTAAGTGCCAGAAACTGCAGTTTCTGGTCTCAGAGGATCACAGAAGGTAGGTCAGCTACAATACCATAGTAACTTAGACTTAGGTAAGTAAACTTTTTATTATACAGCAACCCTAAATTTCTTGTAAGACCAAGTCTTACCCAAGAAATCGTAAGACTAAGTCTTACCCCCACCCCACACACGCTCTTCTTGCTCCACTGCCTCAAGAACTGACAAAAGAGAAAAAACACTCCAGTCAGGCTGCCTCCCAGCCCTCCCACTTCCACCCCGCAGCAGTGTTCCATCTCATGGAGTGGTTCTTAAATCAAATCAGATCTTGGCTGGTTGCTCTCACAAGTTTTGTGCAGCCATTGCACCAGCATATCTTGCAGACAAGTCACCTTTGTAGACTAAAGAGTTTGTAATGGGGTTGGTGTTTACCTTTGTGCTTTGGTAGCATGTAGAGTACTGTCTAATACGATGAACATTAGTCTGCAAAAGGTGATATTTCTAGGTATCTACTAACTCAATGTCACCACATTCATGAGTTATATAAGTGTTCTCTCAACAGTATGAACATACCATTAGTTTGTGGAGAGCCACCTAGAGCTTTGGAAATAGCCTAGATTGTTTGGGGTTTCCATGAGATACCTTTGGCTCACAACTAGATTATGTGTATTCCTGGAGCTGGAAAATTTATTTGGTGACAAGAGATGCCTAGTAGGAGTTCTATCCCCACATCATTTGATTATTTCATTTAGATAACCTTCATATATGTGTATATATGTATATGTATATTATACATACATTCATATATATGAACATATGAAAAAATTTATATGTGAATAAATATATATGTTTGAAGATATATATCTTGAAAATATATTCAAAAATAAGTATCTTAAATAGATGGAGAACAATATACCCTGAACAAAATTTGCATATATATACATATATATGTTTCTATTGTATTAGGTTTTCATACTACTTAAATGGCACTTAATTTTAGCAGTCTTTCCCCTATTCTCTCTTTCCTTCCCCTCTTCTCTCATTCCCTCACCCTCTTTCCCCTTCTTAGAGAGATATCTCACTTCCCCACAGTATACCTATCCTCTGTGGTGATACATATTAGAGATTGCTCATCAATGACTTAATAACTAATAGTCACATGATGTGAATACATACCATGTGGGTCTTTCTGTGTTACCTCACTCAGGAATGTAGCTGTCCAGCAGCCATGGATAAATGGGTACCTGAAAGGGAGACTGGAAATGAAAAGGGCCGGGAAGGGGTGAGGGGAGGTGGGGAGTTGGGGGGGCGGGAGAGAAAGATGAAGCCAGGACAAAGGTTTCTGATCAAAGCTCAAAGTTTAATATTTACCACTGTACTTATATTGGGAGGGCCCAACAGATCCATCCTTTGTTTCACCTGGATATTGTTGCTTTGTTTCAGATGGATTATGTTGCTTTGTTTTACCTGGATTATGTTGTAAAGCAAGCTCAGCAGGCAGTTTGCTCGTGTAGGAAATTGCAGGTGAGGCAAGACCAAAGACTCCACCTAGGTCAGCTGAAAGATCAACTGTGGCAAACACTTAAGGTCTATTTAGCCTACTCAAGGCTTGGAGAAAGGCACACAAGAGGATTTTTTTTCTACCTCCACCCATTTACCTGAGAATTTCATGATTTCATTTTTTGGAGCTGAGTAATATTTCATGGTATTAACATTGTACATTTCCTTTATCCACTAATCTGTTGATGGCACCTAGTCTGTCCCTAATTTGTGGCTATTATGAATAGAGCAATGGTGGGCATAGTTAAGCTAATATCTTTGTAAGAGGATGAAGGGACTTTGGGGTTTATGTCCAAGAGTGTTATAGCTGGATCTTGAGGGAGAACAATTCCCAGCATCCTGAGGAACTTCCACACTGATTTCTATGGACGTTATACCTGAGTTTGCAGTCCAGCTAGCAAGTGTGAGTGTTCCTCTTATTCCACATCCCCACCAGCAAGATCTGTTATTTATTTTATTGAACTTGACCATTCTGATTTGTGTAAGACAAAAAAGATCAATGTAGTTTTTTTTGCATTTTCCTGATGACAAAGAATGTTGAACACTACATTAAGTGCTTCTCAGCCAATTCAGTTGCCTTTTTTGTCAGAATTCTCTGTTTAGATCTGTACCCCATTTGTTACCTGAGTTCTTATTTCTTTGCTATCTAGATTTCTGTGTTCTTTATATATTTATATATTTGAATATATATATGTATATATATACACATACACACACATATGTATATATGTATATCATATATATATATATGATAGCCAAGTTGATCATCAATGTGAGGAGAGGACCTTGGCCCTATGAAGGTTCTATGCCCCAGTGTAGGGGAATGCCAGGGCTAGTAAGCAGGAAGGGGTGGGTTGGTGAGCAGAGGGAAGGGGGAGGGAACAGGGGTTTGTTTTAGTTTTAGTTTTTGTTTTTTTTCTTTTCTTTTCTTTTTCTTCTTTCTTTCTTTCTTTCTTTCTTTCTTTCTTTCTTTCTTTCTTTC
>JADRCD010202431.1:0-39466 GCA_019843815.1 Montemys delectorum | reverse complement strand
GCCTGTGAGTTCATCAAATGCACACTGTGGATTGTTACCTCCTGAGAAGGTCCATGGCCACATCTCCCCAACATGAAGACTGGCACAGCCTCTGTTCCTTATTAGAACTTCTTTGAAAGAACCCCTACATTGAGGCTTTGGTAACTTCATTTGGTAACTCAAATGAAGCAAGCAAGAACATATTTACATGTTTAAATGGTAGGAGAGAGGGTAAACCAGAACTGTATCCATATAGACTCAGTTTCAGGCTAAGAAACCATGACAGATAAAAAACAATGAAACGTCATTCCATATGGTTAGAGACAGCCCTTCATGTTGTCTCCACATGGAACTGTGGTTGCCATCTGAGTGAAATCTAAAGGTTGTGGAGCCACCAATGCCAGCTCCTGGCTGGAGTGGGTCAGCGGTAGAATGTGATCTTAGCTTCCATGAAGGCCTAGGATCCATCCCAAGGTTAACTCCCTTATGGTTCTACTTGTCTAGTATATTCTTGTGGCCTTATACCTTTAATGGCTAACCCAGCCCCATGAGGAACTGTAGTGATACCCCACACCATGGAGGGTGAAGAGATGCAAGCCTTGGCAAAGAGCACTAACAGTAAACCCAGAGGATAATGGTAAGTCACCGTCATGAGACTCCTCCGTGTTGAATAAAATACAAAGATCCAATCTGAAATTTTTCTTCTTTAAAAATTGAGCTCTGGGTTTGCAGCCCCTTAGGACGAACAACAATTACTAACTAGTACCCTCAGAGCTCCCAGGGACCCAACCACCAATCAAGGACTATACAGGGTGGGATTGAATGTACTGGCAGCAGGTATATAGTAGAGGATTGCAAATTCGATCATCAATAGGAGTAAAGGACCTTGGTCTTGTGAAGGTTTTGTGCTCCAGTGTAGGGGAATGCCAGGGCCAATAAGTGGGAGAGGGTGGGGTGACAGGCATTGGGAGGGGGGAGGCTAAAGGGGTTTGTTCTTGTTTTTGTTTGTTTGTTTGTTTGTTTGTTTGTTTTGGAGGGGAACCTGGGAAAGGGAAAATGTACATGTAAATAAAGAAAATACCTAATTAAAAAAAAATTGAGCTCCTCGCTTACCCCCAAGAAACTTAATCTAAGGACCTTTCTCCATCCTTGAGTGAAAATTTAATTTCTTAGAAAATTAAAAGAAAAAGCCAGGTCCTTGTTCTTCCTAACTGAATTATATAGGATGAAGGGAGAGCTTCCAGATGTCTTGGAACTATATTTTTTTTTGTTTGTGAAAAATGGGGTAGAGATTGTGTTTGGTATGGGATACTTTCTACTGAATAGTTGGAGATATAGGTCACAACTCCACCCCACTTGTATAGCACAGACAAATAGGGGTAGGTGGCTCATTGGAACTTTGCAAATTCTTTGAAATGATGGGGTTCTTGAAGTAAGGCATCCCCTGACAGAGAGAGCTATTTCTGCCCAGAAAGGGGAGGTTAATGTTTTCATAATGATGGGTTTCACCCTCACGACATAGATGAAGTCTTCACTGATTGTTTTTCCTCTCTACGGGCTTGCCTCACTATCTAAAAGTCAAATGGTGGGAGGGAGCAGGTGGGAGTCATGACTGCACAGTGCTCTAAGCCAGACCTGTGGGCCATGACTCCAGTAGGCTCTATCTACATGCTCTACCATAAGGCTCTTCAGAGTGGATAGCCTATTGCAGAGTCCTTACCCTCTTCTTCAAAGCCCAGGACGTGCTGGCATGGTGAGGCTTCCAGTGCAAATACTGGAGTGTTACATCCTGCTGGTTGGAAATTTCAGACAATTTGCACTACACTCAAACCCAGGCTCTATTTTTGATTCAGCAATTCCACTTCTAAGATTATGCACAACAGTACTGAGTATATGTGCTCACTAAATATGTGTGTGAGAAAGTTTGTGGCAACCGTAAGCAGACTGACCCCGAACCAAAAAGAAAGCATAGAAACCTATAGCTGAATGAAGGAAATGTAGTAAAGTCATAGAACGCTGAGCCATCGTGAACATCCATCACGGTTACAGTGAGAGGTGAATCTCCAGATGTTGTACAGAAAAAAAAAAAAGGATACACAGTGCATAATCTACAGCATTCATCTAGAAATTCAAGGGGAGGCAAAGCTGTGGTACAGTAAAGGGCAGGATAGCAAGCGTCTCTGGGGGAAGGCAGCAGGAAGGAGACTTTGAGATGGTCCAAAAAAAAAAAAAAAAAAAAAAAAAAAAAGATGGTGGATGAGAGAGAAGATGTGCCTCTAGGGCATGCACACATGCACAGAGAAGAAAACGAACTTTACCAGGCGGACCATTCCTTACATCTGCTCACTCTTCACCATGTAGATTCAGCATCTAATCCCCAAATTCTATCTAACAGGGTGAGGACAGGGCTTTGGATTAGGCATCTGGACCTCTTGACCTCAGCATGTTTGTATTCTAGCTGGGAGGACAGGGCTAAAACAAGTGGGCAGACATGTGTTTTCAGTCTGAGAAAAACAGGTGACAGTAGACATGATTTCCAAGTGATGGAGGGTGGAGCTGACTTCTTGACAATCAGGGAGAACTTTCTGGGAAAGAAAGCCTACCACTGAGACTTGAGGAATGAGGACAAGCCGGCCCAGGAAAGCCTGGGAAAGAGTACTCTGGGGATCCAGAAGTAGGGACAGCACAGAATATGTGACATCAGGAACTAGAGACCAAGAAATAGAGGTCAAAGAGACCTGTAGAGCCAGATTGGTCAATAGAAGCCTGATTTCAAGTCCACCTAGAATCTGGCCTAGTATTTTCAATCTCTCTTGACTTGTGTGAATCACTCCAGCTATGCCATATCCTTTACAGGTTACAATTTTGCATCCTGAAATTGTTAGGACAAACTTCCTTCATAGGAGAGTGTAGCATGTACCTTTTGCTCCCCTGCCTTAAGCCCCAGGTAGACTGTGATACCAGCATCCACCCACAGAATATTTGATCCACAGATGAAAAACACAGATGATACATTGCTCAATTTTAATTTGACTTATTGCCTCAATTGTTGGGCATTATTAATCTCCCACAGCTAGCATGTCCTCCCCAATACTCTTAGTTCAGCACCCTAAATCTGTCCTCAACTTTAGTTGCTTGGCCACCTTCAGTCCCAACCTCCCACCTGAAGAAACAGCCTATGGCCACTCTGCCCGAGATCTCACATGGTTGATTGGCTTTTCTCCCTCTAAAACATGGCAAAAACTCCTTTCCTCTCCCTCTGCATCTGCTAGCTTTTCTTTGCAGACCCAGAAATCCCACCTATTCTGCCCAGCTCATTGGCCACTAGCATCTTTATTGATGGATCAAGAACCAGTTATGGAACAAGACCTTAGTATCAGAACCACCACCCACAGAAGAGTACTGAATCTACTTGTTAAAATTACTTCTTAGCAAAATGCAAATACCCACGTACCCTTAGGTCTTTCTTGAGCTCCTGAAATGGAAGCAAAGAGTCTTAGAAGCCTGTAACATGGTGTGTGTGAAGTAACCAGAGAAAAAGATGGACTAGTATGAGATGCTTAGGATTTCTAAGAACGAGGTCCAGGTACTGTATAATTCCAATACTCAGGGATGAATAGTAAAAGGATCACTGTAAGTTTAAGGCCAACCTGGTCTACACAGTTCCTGACCAATCAGGCCTAAACAGTGAGGTCCTACTTTTCATTATAAGTATGGTTAATTGTGATATAATACCTTCTCTGCCACCCTCCAAATCCATTAAAGCCTATGATTTTTTTTAAACCAATGTTTGTACAACCCAGAGGTTTGTGGAATTTAAGAAGGGGCTAAAAGTCATACTGAAATGGCATGGCCCAGAGTAGAATGGGGCAATGAAGAGAGTTGGTCTCCACATGGACATTTCATTCCTTCTTAAAAAGGGGAATCAAACACCCACAGAAGGAGTGGCAGAGATTAACTATGGAGCAGAGACGGAAGGAAGGACAAGCATATAGCTATCTCCTAAGAGGCTCTGACAATACCTGACTAATACAGATGTAGAGGCTCACAGCCATTCATTGAACTGAGTACACAGTCCCCAATGAAGGAGTTAGAGAAAGGTTCTATGGAGCTGAAGGGTTTGCGACCCCTTAGGACGAACAACAATTACTAACTAGTACCCTCAGAGCTCCCAGGGACCCAACCACCAATCAAGGACTATACAGGGTGGGACTGAATGTACTGGCAGCAGGTATATAGTAGAGGATTGCAAATTCGATCATCAATAGGAGTAAAGGACCTTGGCCTTGTGAAGGTTTTGTGCCCCAGTGTAGGGGAATGCCAGGGCCAATAAGTGGGAGAGGGTGGGGGTCAGGCATTGGGAGGGGGGAGGCAAAAGGGGTTTGTTCTTGTTTTTGTTTGTTTGTTTGTTTGTTTGTTTTGGAGGAGAAAATGGGAAAGGGAAAATGTACGTGTAAATAAAGAAAATACAAAAAAAAAAAAAAAAGAGAGAGAGTTGGTTGGTCCACTATGGTCCACTGTTCCTCCCTACTGCCTCCAAGGTGTTCTGAGCAGTTGTGATCTAGGCTTCAACTTGACATAGCACAAGAGACAGGAGATGCAGCTCTAATCATAGCTTCAAGGATAAACCAAAACTATGCAGCCTCTGATTGCATATCATGTCAGTGAAATGACTGACAGACACATCTTTATTAACCTAACCAAAAGGCTCTGGTGCAGAATAGTAGAAGATTTATTCCCACCCACAGTGCAAAGAAGATGTTATCGCTAGAACTCTCTAGAACTTACTACATAATTTCTAGATTCCTGGAAAACATGATGAAGAATGAGCCCGAAGCCTGAGGAGTTAGTCATCAAAACCATGTTCAAGCCTCTGCTATTAAGAAGAACAGAACAAGCAACCAGCTTCTGTCTCAGACAGGACAAACAGACAGGTAGCCAGAAGCCTATTTTATCTTGCACTCCCTAGAATCAGGAAAGGAAGGCACCAGAAAAAAGTTGCCTCTACCTTCAGCTTAAGGAGAAATCACTAACAGTTCAGATCCTGAATAAAGTGAAGGGGAATCCAGCCCATTCCCAGCTCTTGAGCTGCAATGATGTGGGGAGACAAATAGGCAGTGGACTAGCACACATGGACTGAATGAGTGAGGGCCAAACACTGCAGTTGGAACACATTTCTAAAGGTGGAGAAAATAAAGCTCTTCATGGTGGAGGGCTGTAATATTCTTCGCTCAAGTTTTACTTGAAAGAACTGAAACTCAGGGTACAGAAACCCTGCGATTTAGCTAGTAAAAAGAAAATCAAACAAAACATTTCTTTTCACTGATTTCAAGGAAATTCCATGATCGTGAAGCTGAAGACCAGCTACAGAGGCAGGGGGTAGCCTTACATAGACAGGCCCAAATGGCCCGACCAAACAGTCTGGTGCCTTTGCTTTCCAAAGTGGCAGTTTCAGGACATGTTTTCCCACAGTTTTTATCTGGGATCACCTACCAAGACTACTGTTGCTGTTGCTGCTGCTGCTGCTGCTGCTGCTGCTGCTGCTGCTGTCAGGTAACCCGAAATTCTCATCAGCTTGGAGTGGCTGCACCTTGTCTTCCCACAGATGGTCTTATCCCTAGTATTTTCTGTGGCCAAAATGTGAATCAAAACCCATCTCACTTGCCCCTTAAGGTATTGTAGATGTGACTACTGTTATCACAGATGAGTCCATAGGTAGAAGAGAGGAGAGAGGCTATATCTATACTTATCATTCCACCCTAAGTACATCTGAACAATTACTAGCCTAATATTCACAGAAAAGAATGAGCCTGAGACCACCACTAGTCTGGTTCCAAGGGGCCTGGACAGGGAGCTAGCTTGAGATAACCACCACTCCAGTAGCTCCTAGGCTCCACAGGCTCCCAGAATGGGAAGCAAGCTGGAGACTAGAAGAACCCTGCCTAGGACCAAGGGCCCCAGACAGAAGTGAGCCCAAGACAGATAGGCCACTCAGGTAGGTCAGGAGAGGAGTGAGGCTGGAATGACCACTAGACTGGCTCCATAGGGCCTAGACAGGGAGGTAGCCTGACATACCAGTTTGGCATCCCCAGGAGTACAGACCATGGTTGGGAAGGTCCCTACCCAGTGACATAAAGCACAAGTAAGGTATAACCCTGAGATCATGCCTGAAATCACTCCAGACACTCAAGAGACCCAGGAACCACTAAGAGGAGCAAGTAAGAGGTGATGAAATAGAAGAGAAATAGAAGGATGTGGACACAATGAAGAGAGGCAGAACTAGAGACTCAAAGGTAGTGAGGAGCCCCCTGATGTGAATGCCTGATGATGCCACCTGGGACCATGGCAGGGTCCTGGTCTGTGCTCACACTGAGGGCTACATCTGGGTCCATGGCCCTGCAGCACAAAGGCCAGGCAAACATCCCTGGTCTGGCTGCCACTGTGGGCATGATGATGTCTGAGACTGTGGAGAACTGGCCCCACCCCTCACCAGGGCATTCTGGAAGACTTGGTCTTAGAGGCAGGAGAATAGAAGAGCTGTCCCTGCCCTTTACCAGATGCAGCACTCAGAAGAGCAGGCCCTGCCCCCTCACTTGGGTAGAGGGGAGAGTTGGCCTTTGGTTGTATGGTTGCCAGTGAGCCCACTAGGAAGTCATGAGAGCATGAGAGCCTGTGGGCTGACCATCTCTAATACTTCTCAGGCCCAGATTCAGGGCTTTCAATTGGCTCACCCCAACATCTACCCATCAATGAACTGCTGGAGTGTATGAAGGGGCCAGTTCTACAGATCCAAAACTACAGGATCTCCATGACACAGAGCAAGAACAGGATAACCAAGAGGAAAATATCCACATGAAAGGAGACTAGATCAGGGTTTTCTAAATTTTGTGTACTCATGTCTCTTCTCATGTAAAACCTTTTTATATGGCCCCACTATATAGATATATATACCTATATTAAACATTAATGATCATAAATTACAAAGAAATTTATTTTAAAACAAGTCTATGGATGAGCTGAAAAAAAAATACCTTTTGACTCAGCAGCACCAACCCTGGGCAGGTACTTGGAGACACTGGACTGAGATGTGCTGGTCCATTTCCATTTATCTCTGCCCTGTCTTGCTTCTCTGTCCTCTCGGCCATGCTCCTGTAGATGAGATCAGAGAGAGGCCACCAGGCAAGAGCCTCTGTCTCAAAAGCAAAATGGTATATTTCCAACTGTTCCCTTGCTAGGCAAGAAGCCAATTCCGCGGAGGGAGCTCCTAGCTTCTAATTCAGACCAACCTAACAGGAGAACTCTGGGAAGCCTCTCTGAACTTGAGTTCTCAAGGCATTCCGTAGCAGCTCAAGATTCCTTATTTAGCTCAAGATGCCTGCTCATGACTCAAGGTTTTAACAGAAGGCAGCACCTCACAGAGAAAATCCTCACAACCAGCACTCTCCGGCCAAAACTTGAATCTGATTCTTGCTCACACTAGCTGTACAAATACATAAACAAACAAACGAGAACCCAAGCAAACAATTCATCTGCCTGTATCTCATTTTCTCCTGTATGAAATGTATAGAATAGTACTTGATCAAATACTGATTCCAACAGGAAAACTTGAACTCAATACAGCCTCCTGCCGTTAAGTGCATTTACAGCTCTGTTGATTGGGGTGTACACTAATGACTACAGGAATTCAGGAGTTGCTTTCGAATATAACCCACCTGAGATTATACAGAGCAGCTGGGGTAACTTCCTGCTGCTCTGGAAAACAAAGGACCTATCTGAGTTTTGTCCATTAGATGTCTTTGCCCTACTACCACAATGATCTCAGGTCATTTTTCTGTTTCACGGGCTCTGTTCCCACAGCCCTGCTGGGATGATGCAGCCACACAGGGAGTCAGTTGAGAAATGAGTGGTTATTTGCGATGACAACTCAAACCACAGAGCTGTCAAGAAGCCCTGGCTGGAGGGGCCACAGGAGCAGGCAGAAGCCCTGCAACCTCCTCCAATTTGTGTCATACCAGGGGAGGGTAGAGCGGCTCCCTTATGAGTAAGATCCCGGCTATTCACACACCCACAGCCCTGTGGACAGGACTCACTCCAGAAGCCAATCCGGAAATGTTTTAGGAATGCAATGAAAAGAAACATGATGACATATTTATGAACCTAGGTCCAAACTTTGCAGATAAAAATACCGTGCTGAAATAAGAGATGTAATATATTCCATGGCAATGTCTTAACATCCACTTTGCTTTAGCTGGAATGGCTGAGGCTAATATGCTATTCAATAGTAATAAAGCTACCATGTGTTTATCTAGCTGGAATTAGGGGTAGGGTCTTTAGCAGCAGCCTGCATGAGCAGCTTCTACTGGGATTCCAATTCTTTCTCAATGAGATTTCTAATGCTATGATCTCTTTAGTCCATTCTGGAAGCCATTCCTGCAGAGGTTCATTAATTTGTCTCAAGCTACACACTTCCTGACAGAGAAAAGACTTGACTCAACAACATAAATCATGTTCTCAGCCACAACACAATTTTGCTTCCAATAGCCAGCAGTATGCAGGCTTGTTTTTCAGGAGTATGTCCATTTTTGGAGTCACATCTACTGTCTTAAAGAGAATCAGTTACGTTTCTCCATATCCCATAATTCCTTTCTTCAGCCACGATCCTTCAGCCATTGTTGTTGTTGATGGCAGAAGTCAGGTTGTTTCTACTAAATGTGTATACCTACAACCCAGTCCAGTGGTTTGTGCATAATACATGTGAATGGATGGATGGATGGGCAGATGGATGGGCGAATGGGCAGAATATCTTCCAACTCCTAGTTCATTGTTTTGTCTACAATTCTCTGTAGGTTGTCTTCTTGTGGTTGCCTTTGAATAGACTTTCAACAACCTGACCTAGATTTACCCTTGACTTGTGATATTTAGGACTAATAGAGATCACTTCCCTGGAGACATCACAAGACATGGAACAAGTTTACAGATCAAATAAATGACAGCCTCTGTTTGTTTGTTTTGGGGTTTTGTTTGTTTCTGTTTTGTTTTTCTTCCCAAGACGCACGGACTCCTTCTTGAGATGCAACTAGCAGTGGGAGCAGGGACAAAGATGTTGGTACTGTAAGGCTATTTGAAAATATTGGCCAAAGTGTTAACCTTTCGAATAATTTTAAAGTAAATGTAAAACTGGCATTCTTTAGCAGCTCACACAGTTAGGTATGGTTTTCTCAGAAGGACTACTACATATTCTAGCGACCATCTGGGTGTTTGATGCCTGAGGCTCTAAGTATCATCATAAGTTGCTTTAATCTATTGGATACATCTTTTTTAATACTATTTTTTTCTAAGCATTTTTATATCCTTGTGCTCATAGATCTTAGCTGATTTTTCCATGTTGTGCTTTTTAATTAACAATTTCCAGGATGTCATAAAGGATCAGATGCTTCCCTTTTCGTAATATTTCCAAGTGGGTATGTCATCATTTATTTAGCTCTTCCCTATTGCACAATTTATGTTGCAGCCAATATTACAGCCCTACAAAACAGCACAGTGATAAATCACCCCAAGGAAGGGGCTCCCTCTGAGCTCTCTTCTTGGACTATGGCCTTAGGGTCAGTCCCCAGCAGCCTGCCATCTATTCTTAATAACTGGATTTGTGAACAAGAGCTGAGCCCACCAGGGGATATGGAGCAGGAGAAGAAGGTTAACTCACTAGTCACTGAAGACACCGATAGTGTCGTCTGTCTGGACTATATGCCCCAGTCCAGTTCTATGTTGTTATAATCCTTTCTTTATAAAGTGTTCTTATTCCAAAGTAATACATGTATTGTAAAAATTAAAGCCATGTAAATATTTATAGAGGAGATTTAATAACTGTCTTCTACCATAATCTTCCCAATCACATATGGACTGTGATGGCATATTTTAACAATCTGGTGTCTATCTTTCCTTGTATTTCTCTCTCCTTACACTAATAATTTGATGCTATAAATACATTTGCTTTATACAAATAAGAGGCTCCTAAATAAAACAGTTCAGATAACATTTTCTCTTCTTGTGTTCAACAGTGCACCATTACAAGACTGGAGACAGAGCTTAGTGCAGAGAGTGTTTGACTGGCACACATAGACTGGCATCTAGTGCCTCAAAAAATACACACACACACACACACACACATACACACACACACACACACACACACACACACACACACACACACACATACACACTGACACCATAGGAATGCTTTTAGGTCAGTCAGGAGCTCATTCTTCTCGCAGGAACTAATAGTATTCTATTCTATGGTTGAATGCACAGGAAATGCAGGCTTTTTTTTTTCAGTGAAATTCATATTCTTTCTATATAAGTGATTTCTATTTTACTAGTGCTACATGAAAGTTGAAATAGCTGGTCTTACCACTATTAGAAAAATGTTCCTTTCTCCTCAATTCCTCTTATGAGTTTCCAATGACCTTGACAGGGATAGTGTTTGAATCTGAAATGTACTAAACCCCCCACACACACCCAGATTCATGTTCTAAACACTGTTCCTGGCAGGTGATAGTGTTATGAGAGTCTCTTGAACTTCTAGGGCGTAAGGCCTAGCAAGAGGAAGTATGTCACTAGAGATGAGCCTTTGAAGATTATATACCTGCCCCCTCCCTTTCCCTCTCTCTTCTCCTCCCCCTCTCCCTCTTCCCCCCTCATCTACAGCTGTGGTAGATCCATAGGCTCTCACTGCCCCACCCTCCTCACTGTGATAGTCTGAAATCCTCTGAAATCATGCACCAGAATAAGGAAGAGAAGCTATATTTGGTTGTAATGAACACATATTAGATGTCCACTGTAAAGTACATACAAGGAAAGAAATAAAGGAAAGAAGGAAGGAAGGAAGAAAGGAAGGAAGGAAGGAAGGAAGGAAGGAGGGAGGGAAGGAAGGAAGGAAGAAGGAATGAGGGGGCAAGGGAAGGAAGTAATTGAGAGAAACTAGTCTCTCTATATAACAGTCAACTGTTTAATCAAGCTTAATAAAAGACCAAAAAGGTAGTCATTATAATCAGATATACTGTCCTGTAAGGTCCTCACAGAAACTTGCAATGTCTGACTGGAGACTGACCTTCATCTTATCGACACAGCAGGGAGAGGTTAAGACTGAGGTAGATACGCTATGATGTATGCGGGCTGAGTGTGGAGGTGGCTGGTTTGAGCTTCCCTCCAGAATGTTTACAGCAGTGTTTAAAACTAGAAAGACGTCTTATAAAGCAGGTATGATCCTTGCTATGTTCCTAGCACAGGTGCCTAACTTAACAGTCTGTGTTGTTAGGCTATAAAAAATGTCCCCGTGGCGAAGTCACTGGGGCTGAACTCAATTCTGTAACACACCAGCTCATTTATTCTTTCATTCAGTAGGTACCAACTTTAGGCAAGGCACTGAGAGGGCACAGTGTGTGCAGCAGAGATAAAGACAAAAGTTTCCCCAAAGAGATGTTTAACCCAGGAAGAATAAACAGTGAGCAAGGCATCCAAGTGATGGAGCAAGTTCAAAGGTTCAAAGGCTATAGCCAGCAAATGACAGAACGAGAGGCGAGGATGCCCACCACAGAGCGTACAGAAGAGGCAGTCTACTGCTTCGGTGATGTTTTAGTTGACTCCTCAATGCATAGCCAGTCACTCACCTTCAAGGAGAGCCTTTGAAGCAGAGAGTAAGTTTGGCAGGCCAAGAGATAACCCAAGCGGAAATCCTGGCTGGAATGAGGGAAAGGAAGGGGCTAAGAAGGAGGGTAAGGGGGAGATCAAATAGGAGTGTGGCTTTTATTAACTACAGTGAGACTGCATGGGTTCTATGCAGGAAGTGATGTAATCCAAGTTAAAATCTTGGAAATCCCACTCTGACTTCCATGTGAGAAGGGGATCCTGAGGGAAGTGCAAAAGCACCACTGAGAGGTGTGGAGTGATGAAGCTGCCCACCAGGCAGGAGAGGGTAGGGACTTGGACAGTGGGAATCACAGGTGAATTACAGACTTGGAAGCAATGACATCAGTGGCTATGTGTCTCAGAGCCTGAGGTTCTCAGCAGGGAAACAGAGCTGACAGTACTGGTTTGCTTTCTGAGGTTGCCAGAGCGGAGTGCTGGGTAGAACTGAGAGCTGTAAGCTGACACCTAGCCTAGTACCCAGCCCATAGCTAGTTAACCCATGCCAACCAATCTCCATGTGTCTTTGCAGGATGCATGCAGCAAGCAATCTGGGGGGAGGGGGAGGGACTGATACCATGCTAAATGCTATACAGGATTAAAATGAGACAAAACAGGGGAAAGGAAATTCTTAGATTCTTCCCAACATGTTATAGACTGCTCAGTGAAGCAAACATGAATAACAGCTTTAATCCCATCTACACCATTACAACATCTCTAGTAGCTATGCCTACAATCCTTAAGCCAGGGGCTCCTTTGACCATTGAAGACAGATAGCTGACAAAATGCTCCCTTAAAAAAATAAAACCTCCAAATGGTCTGAGAGTGGGAGAGGCCCTTTATGTCTCTGGTAAACTTGAGCCCTACTGCAGGTGTCTGAGTTTATCAAGGAGAGGAAATGACTTTTTTTACACCTCATTTAATCTGATGCTATTCGAGGTTTAAAATGTTTAGTGACGTGACCTTTTTAATGACTAACACATTGCAGGTGGTCCTGTTGTCGCCAGCAGTTAACGTTTGGCATCAGAGAGAAAGACAAAGAGCATTCAAGGACCACTCCAAAGCAATTGCCTGGTTCAAAGGACAGCTGGCCCTACATAGACCCTAGTAAGGGACCTAATATGAAAGCCTGGAATCCTTTCTTGGTAGAAGAACTGCGCTGCTTCCGAGTCCTTCTCAGAGCTGTAGTGTGGGTAGTGCATCCTAGACTTAGAAGCAGGCCTTGCAAACTGTGTGCCTGTGTTCCGGATGAGTCTTATTCTCTGAACTACCGATGGCTTACAGTTTCCAGGAGCCCAGGGAGGAATTACTAGAGAGGTCTTAGAATGTCTAGGTGAAATCCAGCATCCTAGAGGGGTTTTAAGAGCCCTGAGAGGAGCTAGGGAGATTGTTCAATGTTTAAGATAGTTGGCGGCTCTTCCAGAGGACCTGAGTTTGGGTTCTGGCACATGGCAGCTCATACACATCACTCCGGTTCCAGGGAATTTGATGCCCTCTTCTGGCCTCTGAGAGCACCAGGCACATATGTGGTGCACAAACATACCTGCAAGCAAAATATCCATACACATAAAATAAAATGAATTTAAATTAAAAGTCTAGAGAGAGGGTGAGGAGCAGATCCTTGTAGACAACAGACCTCCCACACTCCCAGAGCTCTTGGCAATGGCTGCTTTGCACATTCCAGGTATTCATGCATGAAGGCACTTTTTTTTTTTTTTTTTTTGGTTCTTTCTCAAACTAGGTGACCTTTAAGGATGAGTGCCCTCCCCCATGACCTGGTCAAGGACTTCTGCCAGTGTCAGGTCTCCTTTGGGGGCTTTCTCACTACCTCATGCTCTGAAGTTCACCTGGAGGAAGATCACAGTACATCAAAAGTGAAGCAGACTGGAGGGTACCTCTGGCTTTCTCAGAGGAGACTGCTAGCATAGAGTGTCAGCAAATACCATTTAGTCCACAGCCAGAAAGGCAGATACATGATTCAGCACCCCTCTTCTTCCAGCAAGGGCAGGTGAGCAGAAGCACATTAGAACTCAAAGCAGCCCATCACATCCATTAAAATTATTTTCCATCTCTGTATGTTTTCCATGTCCTGTACGAACACTGGAGGCTGTACTCCTCAGCCACGCTACTTGGTGAGAAGCCGTATTAGCAAGGTTTGGAAAAGAGGGCTTGACAAAGCCATCATGGATAGCCCCATAACCCAGCAGTCAGAAGGATCATGGTCAGGTTAAAGCCAGCTTGGGTAACATAGCGAATTCAAGTCAGCCTCAGACACCAGATGAGATCCATTTTGAAAACAACAGAGCTCTCTCCTTCCTTGGAGACAACTGCTTTTCTCACGCATGTCACTGCTCCCTGTAAGCAGGATTTTTCTGGATCCAGGAGAATCGAATGGCATCTGATTTGTCGAGACATCCAGACTCAGTGGTTTCAGAATGAGCGCCCTTCTATCATCTGCATCACGAGTCAGCCTTCTGAGCCTCATGCTTTCTGAACTTGCACTGGCTAGCCTTAGTATCTTCGTCTTTGCTCTGCGTTTTACTCCAAAAGGAAAATGGATGCCAGCAACCTTCACAGTCTTTAGGTCTTCCATGAAGGACTAAGCTAGTTGGCGTGACAACTGAGGCTGGTCCCTAAGTTTGCTCTATTCCAGAAGTCTTCTTGGAATCTATCTATGCTCTTATTTTTTTTTAGAGAGTATAGCTACAAAGTCACCCAGCTCTAAAACTTGATTGTGCCAACCCTTATACAACTTAGTAAAGCTATTAAAAATTACTGTAGTCTCAAAAGGTATGGGAAAAGCCAACTTCAAAACATTCATCGGGCTCCAGGCAGTTATTGCCGGTGCCAGGTGCCTTGACTTCTGTTACACTTCAAATCTATAGAAGGAAAGATGTTACCATCAAACAATCTACAGAGTCTCAACATTCAGGAGGCAGAAGCAGGCAGAGCTCTGTGGTTAGAAGGCATTCCTGGCCTACACAGCAAATTTCTAGCCCTTTGTTGGCAGACCGTCTCCAAAGTAAATAATACATACATACATACATACATATACATACATACATACATATATACATACATACATACATACATACATACGTGTCATCATTTACTGTGATGTCAAACTCAAATTTTGTGTTTCATACCTTAGTAAAATGCCACCTTGCTAACAAACTAGCAGGAAAGAAAGGTTGTTTGACAAAATCTATACAACTTCCTGTGGCCAGGGATGACTCCAGAATCACTAAACCACTGGGATAACCCAGTTATTCAATACATCTCATTAATAGATAGAAAGAAACACAAAATAGAATCCTGTTTCAAATACAACCCATGCACTGCTGCTCCCTCTAAGACACATGTGAGCTCTGAAGGGGGAGGGCCTTCAGGTTCTGTGCTTCTTATCATTTATTTGAATTTACAATATTATATGGAAAAATTACAGAAAAAAATATTTGAATTCTCTTTCCTTCCTTATAGCACATTCTCACTCTGAAATCTGAAATCTCAATCTCTCTCTCTCTCTCTCTCTCTCTCTCTCTCTCTCTCTCTCTCTCTCTGTCTCAAAGCTGAAGAACAGTTAAAGTTACTACCTATATTAGTGAGTACTAAATGTCCCGAAATTACGGCTTTTGAAGTTTCTTCGTTTCTGAAACAAAAAAGAAAGCCAGCGGTTGACATCAAAGAAGAGGCAATTCTCCTCAGTAGCAATTACGGTCTCTCAAGTCTCCTCAGTGCCCACCCCATCCCAAGATGCCTTGTAACACGTACTTATTTTGATCAACACCTTTAGAAAACGTACCTAAAAAGTACCCACCTACCTATAAAATTCTCACTGGATTCTTCCTGCCAGCGCTTGTTGTGAATCAAAATAATCTGTTAATAATGCATTCAGCTGTGTATGATTGGGCTGTTTTTTTTTCTTTTAAAGAAAACATTTAATTACTATTGGAGAGTTGAAACTGGTCTCTGTGACTTACCAGATGTGAAACCAGACACAAGGGTGAGATTTTACAATTTCGGCACAGCTGCTTTCGGCCAAATCTGGTTTAGGACACCTCCGGTGGATTTAAAAACATTGCATTTATATTAAAAATAGCAGGGCCTCATATGCAGCCCAGCTGAAGGTCTTTTTTGGCAAACTTGTTAAAATCGGAACGATTCCCCTCAATCAAAGACCCAAAGCAGCCTGGGTGCCTTGGCCGGTGACACGTGCTGTCACTCCCTGTCCCCAGCCCCCAGCCAAGCATTCTCGTAGAGGCGCATGTGTCTGGACTTTTTGTTCGAATTCTAAATTAAACCTCCAGTTCTTTTCACTCAGATGTTATGAACTCTGAAAGCCAGACTGTAAAGCTGAAAAATGCCTCAATAGTTTAGGCAGGCCAGAAAGGCTCTCTTGAAGCCTGGATGACTGGAGACAAAGGTGTTTCCATTCTCTGCTCACCCCAGCCCCACAGCCGTTTGAGTTTTCAGTCTTAGGAAGAAAATCGTTCTCCAAAGCTTACTTTTTCTTCCTTCCCTCACGAGTTCTTGAGTCTGCAGCTTTTTATTCCAGCCAACTCGTCGCCACGCTCAGCGGAGCGTGCGGGACCCGGGGGTGGGGGGTGGGGGGGAGGGGGATGGCTGCAATAACTGGGAGATGGGATGGGGCCCGTCCCTCTCACCCTGAGCCCAGCCTCTTTTTCGGCTGCTTTTCAAAACTTTGAGAGTTTCCAAAAATGTACCCAGTGAAGGGGCCCTACCCTCTCCTCCCCTCAACTCTGGGGAGTCGGGGAGAGTCCTGTTTATCCTTCAGCAGCCCAGCAGAAGTTAGGCTGAGACCGGAAAGGGGCCTCGCTAGTGAGGGAGCATCCTTATAAAAGGCACCCAGACTGCATGGTGAGACTTCCACCTCCCACAGACCCGTGCTAGTTGCACCTCAACTATTCCTTTGCAGTCTTGTAACTCTGGCAGGCACGGAAGCAAATGCCCGTGTGGCTGTGTGCATGGACACGTGCGCACACATACCTGTAACTCAATAGTCGATCTTAGAGACCTTCTCAGACAAAACAAACGGTACCTTCACCTTCCTTTACACTTACGAAGTCGTTCATTAAATGAACATGTTGTCCATGTTCAACTTTTGGGCTTAAGCATGTGTAAGCAAGCATTAAGCAGAAACAGCTTCATTCTGGTATCTTTGCAAGTGTCTCAGAAGATGAAATTCCCAGAAGTGGCCCCTCCTCTAAACACATCTTTTTGTTTTTAAAGCCCCTGGCACATCTAATGGGCCCTCCTTTCCCTGCGCCCCGCCCCCAGCACCTAAGTATTGTGAGCCAGAAATACCCCCACCTGGCAATTCTCAGCATCAGCATGGGTCAGAAAAAGCCACCAAACAGTCTGCTTTTGCTCAGGTAAAGTCTATTGAGATGGGAAAGAATAAGATGGAATCGTCATCAGGGAGTCTCAGTTGATGGGTTTCAAAGCCCTGCTTCCCTGGGACCAGTACCCCATTCCACTTCAAAATTGCTGTTCTGAGAAAGGAAGTTCTGGAGGGGGCTGGAGCTGAAAGGACCGTGGCAGGAAGAGATGATGGAGGAGCCCCGATGAATGTGGCTGGGCCAAACGCTCTAGTGTTAAGTCCAAGGCAGCGCAGCTGGCTAAGGGGGGAAGCGGTGGCCTCAGTTCTCAAGAGGCAACAAGCCCTGTTCAATGTCAGCCTTCCCACCTAGTCAAGAGCCTTGGCATGAGGAGCAGCTTTCAGAGAGTCTTCCCAAAGTGTGCCCGTTTTCTCCAAAGACAAGATTTTAAAGTCAAATAGTTCACTGCATCTCAAGGCATCTGAGGGCTTTTTAAAAGTTAGTGAGATTGAGACTCTGAGGTCTTCAGTAGAGAGAAAATGATGAGTTTTTTTGTTTGTTTGTTTTTGTTTTTTGGGGTTTTTTTTTTTTTTTTTTTGGACAAGGTTGTCTCATTCTTGTGATCCAGGTATGCAACTCTCCATGTACACCAAGCCGGCCTCTAACTCAGCATACTGCTTGCCTCAGCCTCCTCAGTCCTGACATTCCATACTCCTGTGGTGACATACAGCCACTACTCCGGATATTAGTGACTTCCCGTAGTTCAGGCAAACTACGGTATAGGTCAAAATCATTTGTTAGATTAAAAAAAAAAATCGACACCAAGATAGGATCCTCCTGTCCTATATTGCTATGTTGTAAAACTCTGCTCTTGAATTCATGGATTCAAGTAATCCTCCTGCCTCAGCTGCTCATGTACCTGGGACTATAAACATGCCAACGCAAACAACTTACTATTCTACAGATTCCACTTGGGAGTGCTGAAAGTCTTTCCTGGTCACTTTCAGCTTGAAAATTGGACGTTCGGATGAGTTTTAACAGAGACCTCCTGCTTTCCTGGCTGTTTCTGTTCCCACTTCTCACCATCTCCAGCGTCAGCTTCTTTCAGCGTCCAAGATGGCGCAAACCCTGCCCGTAACGGCAGACATCATCAGGTGCTCAACAAATCCCCAAGGATGAGAGGAAGGATCTGTTCTTCAGATCCTAATGGCTTTTGGATTGAACCAAATGGCTGTTAGGTTTTGTCTGTGCTGGATGTAAATTGAATGAAGGAGATGTAAGGAAGAGAAGGAAAGCATACTGAGGAAAGGATGGGAGGGGGAGAAGATGGAAGGAAACGAGCGTCTGATTTTTCTTGGAGGATTTGGGAAGCAATTTTGGAAGGGTCTAAAAACCTGTTGGGGTGGGGATGCCCTGTCTCTGCTTCCTCACACCCCACAGTGGGTGCTTAGGAATACCCAGTGAGTATTCGGGGAATACTCAAGAGTTCACTTTTTAGGTTGACCACTATGCATCAGCCTGTGTCCACACACACAAAGCAGCCTCATTTCATTTATGTCACAGCCTTCCTTGTAAAGAGGGAGAATGGGCACTCCTCTGATGTGAAAATGGAAACTCAAGATTAAGTCACCTTCCCAGAGCTAACTCTCCTGACCTCTGACCTTGCTGTGCACAATACTGTCCTCTGGCATGCTTGAAAGGGCACACTCTGCTTTCTCCCACTCCCAGGAACACTTGTGCTTATAGAATACAAACCACCGAGAGCATTTGCATCATCCCAAGACTCCTTCTGTCCCAATGCATACAGCTTAAATAGCTGTACTGGCAGGTTTGAAAACACCTGACTTCAAAGAGGACCCTCACTGGGCTTTGGGTTAAGAAAGCTTGTGGAGGGGCGATCTCAGGAAGCCACTCTCCTGGGTACCTTGTAAAAAGAGTGAGGAGCCAGGTGGTGGCTCTACCTTAGTTTGGGGGATCATGGCTCATACTATCCATCTGCTGAAGTGTGTTCCTCGCTGACAAGTACTCTGCTTCTTAGTCTCCTCCTCCTGGTTTATGGTCTTAAAGGCTAAGGCTCACAGGGGAGAAAGCTTCCATGGTAAGGATGATGATCTGGCAAAACCCTCCAGATTACCAGAAACTTTCTAATCAAAGGTTTTAGTTAGCCTTTGTGATGTTCTTGATGCCTATGACCCTCTCACTCTAGCATAGATAGAGCAAAAGCACATCAGACCAACAGGGTCATCCTGCCTTTCACATACTTCCAGGCCCCACAGTGTTCCCTGGTCACTAACCTATGGACGGTAGTCTATCAGATTCTAGTAATCTGTAGGCACAGCTGGGTTTGGAGAAAGGACGCAAGGATGACTTGAAGCTCAGAAAGGAGACTATGTGATTGGGAGAAATGGAGGCCTGGAGTATTGGGGATTCCCAGAAAAGGTTGAAACCAAGAAGAGCTTCATGGGAGGATTCAGGATGTGGGGAGAGACACAGACTCCTGCTTGGTAGGACAAGGAACAAAGGGGATATACAGGGACATGCAGGGTGAGTGTCCTGAATATGAGGTCCCCTTATCTTTTTCTCCATGGTATTTTGTGATTGCTGACATATCTAAATTATACCTGCTTTTAAAATGTCATTATGGACAGCCACAAGGCAGTTTCTTTGTCTCAGATGCAGTTAGAGGGAGGAGTCTTTTAATTTTTTTTTTTTTTTTTGAGAAGAGTCCTCATCTCCAACTTAATCTGTATTATCCCAACAGTGTCTCCACTTCCTTTCTAACCTAGACAGAGATGGTATGTATGCTGAAGGTAGGCACTGGGAGAGTCTGTGCAGCTGTTCCTACCTCTCAGCAAGCCTATCATAAATGGGAAGCACTGCAGGTCTAGAACGCATTGAGAGCACATGAGTATATCAGGTTTAACACTACACCACACTGGACAAAGTAGTTTTCTACTGTGATCACTTGAACGAGTGGGAGCTGAGCTTGATGCCTCTCCAAAACACTGGCAAGGAGTATTGTATCATACATCTCTAGCCCCAGAAATAATCACAATTCAAGATTTAATATGTGGCATTGCAGATGTTAAGTATCCTCCTTGAGCTGATGGGTTTGAACACTTGGCCCCCATCTGATGCTACTATTTAAAAGATTGTAGAATTTGCTGGGCATGAGGCTAGAGGAGACAGGACCTGGAGAATTACAAGCTGACCTCCACTTCTAGTCTAAGATATCTGCTTCTTAGCTTGCTACAGTAGGGAAATTTCAAGGACCATACTGTTGCTGCCATGAACTCCAACATGCATTCTCCACAATGGATGACTTCACACACACAATCTGTGAGCCTAAGTTGGGTGTTCTGAATGTCACACAATGAGAAAAGTAATATTAGTACCAAGAAATGGTATTTATGGTGTGATAAACCTGATGGTGTGGCTCATAGACCTTTGGAATTGATTTGTGGAAAGAATGTGGTTGAATATGAAAATATAGACTAGAGAAGCCTAGAAGACTTGAATCAAAACTTATAGACCATTGTGCTGGGACTTCAAAAGACCATAAAACTGATAGATGATAGAATAGCAGATCATGAAGGCCAGGTTTATGAAGTCTCAGCTAGAAAGAAGTCTATCAGAATTGGATTAGAGGCTATTACTCTTGCATTCTATCAAATCATCTGGTTACTTTCTGCCCCTATGTTGAAAATGGGAGTAGTGCTAAATTCAAAAGTAATTGATTAAGTTGTTTGGTAGAGGGAATTACAAGACAGCATAGTATCCCAGATGTGGCATGGTTGCTGCTCTCTGCTGTTAGCCAAGTTTGAAGTGAGGATTCAAAGCATAAGTATATCAGGAAGATAAAATATGTGGTTTAGCAGGAAAATGGGTTTATTTAAAGTTGGCAGACAAGATGACTGCCAACACAACAGGGGCAGCTATTAGAGATAGAAACACCACCGAAGAGAAGCCATACACAATTATATTGGTGTTTTTGGCTCCTTTGTTCAATTTCTTCCTTGCTACCTTGTCTTGCAATTATCTTCTTGCTTTGATTGCCTTTATGGACTTTATTTCTTCCATTATTTCTCTGTTCCCCTGAATCTATTCTTTGTCCACCATTGTCCACATTTCTGTGCCTTCCTCTACCTCTTGGTTCTCTTCTCCCACTTTCTTCCCTCCCCTCCCTCCTGTTTCTGAAGAACTTTACATGTCTTCACTTCAACCTGGCTGCCCACCCTCAATGACTGGTGGTATCAAGGAGAAAGTAGTCCTAAAATAAAAAATGATTTAGTCATAAAAGAAGCATGTTGTCATAACAAAACCCTCCAGTGAAGTCTAGAGGTCCAGGGACTTAATCACCTCTGTGTAGAACCAAGTCACACTCCTCTCATAACTGTCTCCCCAGGAAAAAAAATGATTGATGGGTGAGGAAGTCTATATGAAGTAGAACAGAGTCTCCATTTTACAAAACAAACATTTGGAAAACTCCACTCACTCAGGATATGCAAAACCCCACCTGGGTTTTGCTTGAGTATTTGGCCAAGAGTTCCTGAAAAAGCTGTAATCCTGGAAAATCAGCAGATAGAAAGGGCATGTGTCAAAACTTCAAGTGGCTAAAAAGAGGAAGGCATGAAGTGTGGAATCCCTGACCACATGGCTATGGAGAGCTTTTGTAACCACACAATGAATGGGAGATGCTTTGGCGAGAAGGGGGATCTCTATATAAGCCCTCCCCCTATATCTGCTCCAGTTGGTTTCCTCCTGAGCTTCCAATCTTCATGTTAAATTGAAAATTTGGGATGATGGGATCTCTGTTGCTAACTAATGCTACAAGCAAACAAATGTGAAACTAGCATCTCCCATTTGGCCAGCTGGGCTCTGTCTAATACACTGTCACCCCTGCCCTGAGAAATATCAACTGTGATATGCAAGGGTGGAGAGTGTGGGCAGGTGGGAGGTTTGGAAAGGTGTTTTCCAAAACAGTCTTAATTCAGCATCAAAGGGAAAGGGGGGGAGAGGGAGAAATAGAGAGTGAGGGAGAAAGAGGAGGGAAAGGAATGAAGAGCACAAAAGCAAGCACTGTTCCCTTTCAATCAAATAGACCAGAGTCCTCATAACTCATCTCTACAAAGTTGAGATGTAAGATATGAAGCATTGGTGTTGGGCAGTTGAGGAGTGGGTAGCAAGCCATCCAAGGTAATGGGGTTTGAAGACAGGAAAGGTAAAAACAGCGACCCAACATAAACTATACTATAAATACAAAAACAACAGTGAAAATTCCAAGTCCCAGGAGTGCCTGAGAATTTTAGGAAGTTTGAAATTTGGAAATGTCATTAAGTGATCCAACTATAAGAGCCAAGAAATGACTACTGCTGGTCCTGAGGAAGAGGCCCAGAACCACAGCTCTAAGCCATTCATGACTGTGTCCCATTTAAGGTGAGGGAATCCCTGTTGAAAATATCCCACCAAGAGACACAGCCAGCAATAGCTAGAGAAAATCCAGCAGAGCCATGGAAAGATTTATGAAGAAACAAACAGGGAGCTGGATGCTGTGGACAGGGAGACCCAGCATGCTGTTCTCATCAGAGGTCCAACAGTGCTGAGGGAACATCACAATTCTGTTGATGGAAAATTTTCAATTATCTGTTGCTTTTACTCTAACTACTGAGTTTTAAGAAGGGACCCACATAATGGGATAGATATGGAACCATTTGGAGTTGAACCCAAGGCTTGGCATTGACTGAAGACTATGGGCAAATCATGTAAGCTGGATCTGTCCACAGTTCTTACTATGAAGAGAACTGGTGAGGACAAAGCCAGATACATAGACTAAGAGCAAAGCACAGTGCCTCTCTTAAGGGGTGCTGATTTTTTTCCTGCTACAGTAACAAGTAGTTACAAACTTAGTGGCTTACATCAAGAAGTATGTATTTCTATGGTTTGCTGAGGTTATAAAGTTTCTGTAGGAATAAAATTGGATTTCCTCAAGGGCTGTGTTCCTTTCTCTCAGTTCTAGGGGAAAATTTAAGTCCATGCCTTTTCTGGTTTCTAGCAGCTAAACATATCCCTTGGCTCACAGCTCTTTTCTTCCATCTTCAAAACATCCTTTGACTTTCTCTTCTATTCCCACCATCCTCTAACCACAGCTGGGAAAAGTCTTGTATTAGACTGAGCCCATTTAACCAATGAAGGTTAATTTGATTGCATTTACAAAGTACTTTTTGCCAGTCAAGTAGCGTGTTCCCAGGTAAATAGACATTCTGCCTGTTGCATATAGTACTTACTTGGTCCAGGTATTATTATAATGAGAAGACTCTAGATCCCCAAGCAGAACAAGTCTCTTGCAACAGGCAATACATAGTAATCTGAAACTATTATTTTTGAAGGGATGAGTAGGTACTCTTTAGCATTTAGATTTTAAAAAGATCGCTCCATAGTTAATCTCTAAGGACAATCCAGCCTAAATATAGCTATCTCCTGAGAGGCTCTGACAATACCTGACTAATACAGATGTAGAGACTCACAGCCATTCATTGAACTGAGTACACGGTCCCCAATGAAGGAGTTAGAGAAAGGACCTATGGAGCTGAAGGACTTGCAGCCCCTTAGGATGAACAACAATATGAACTAACTAGTACCTTCAGAGCTCCCAGGGACCCAACCACCAACCAAGGACTATACATGGTGGGACTGAATGTTTTGGCAGCATGTGTATAGTAGAGGATTGCAAATTCAATCATCAATAAGAGGAGAGGACCTCGGCCTTGTGAAGGTTTTGTGCCCCAGTGTAGGGGAATGCCAGGGCCAATAAGTGGGAGAGGGTGGGGTGGCAGGCATGGGGAGGGGGGAGGCAACAGGGGTTTGTTCTTGTTGTTTTTGTTTGTTTGTTTGTTTGTTTTTCGAAGGGGAAACTGGGAAAGGAGAAATTTACATGTAAATAAAGAAAATACCTAGTAAAAAAAATTCCCTATGTATAAAATAAACAATTTAGAGCACCCTCCAAAAAAAGAATAATTGTAAATGTCTTTGCAATTTTAAACCAATACATTTGTATGAAAATTAAAAATCATGTTTATCATAAAAAAAAAGATTGAATATAGGTTTTGACTATGAAACTATCTTACCTGTTGGCACATTCACAGGGTCTAATTAATTAGTAGCTAATGTGATGGAGTCTCTGTCATAAGCTAGACGTTGTTTTTAGTGATGCTTTTCTTTCACATATATTACTTTATCTAGTCAGAATAACCTGAGGAATACCCACAATAGTCTATTTAGAGACAATGAGAGAGCAATTTCAAAGAATAGAAGTAATATCCCTGGTGTCTCACAGGGAGGGTGTGCAATAATCAGGATGCTTCTAGATTCATCTTCAAGCTCCAGTTCAACCTGATTGGGAGAAGAATACCTTTTGGAATCAACTGGCCAATCTGTAAGATGAGACACTGTGTGCTGGAACTAGATTTTCTCTCCCCAAAGACCAATGTAGAAACAGGATTGTGAACAGTTTCCTAGTACACTATAGTCGTTGTCGACATCTAAAAGGAGAAACATGAACTCAGTATCCAGTAGTCCTCAGAGTAGGTGAAGTACTGTACCCCATCCTGAGGGGTGCTGAGACTTTGTGACACTATTGAGTCCCATGAAAGGCCAGCACAGCCTTGTCTCCAAAAGCATGACCACCCAAGTCAGCCTCCAGCTTGCACTATACCCTTCCTCTAGGAGCAGAAAGCAGAACTCTATGTGACTTGCTGGTTTTCTATGAGACCATATAAAATTTCACGTTACAATGAATGGCTAAGACTTGGGTTTCATAAAATCATTCAATGTATTACAGTCTATTAGCCAGACTGAAATCATGACCCTCGTTTAGCAGTTATAGACTGTGGCAGCACTTAATCCGTATGGGTTGATTTGTATAGCATTTATGATCTGAACCAGATCCCTTAATGCCCAAACTCATAACTGTGGCTTGAAATATGAGCATCTGGGAGGCGTAGTGGATAGGACTCCATGTTGTGTTGGGAGGAGAGGGTATGCACTCATAGGTTTCCAAAGAACAAAGGGGTTTGAGTGAGCTTCCCTCAAATGGGAAGCTCATTTACTGCCCTAGAGACGCTCACTATCCTCAGAACATTCAATTCTCTTTTCTCATCGCCCAAAGAACCCAGGGTTTACACACATGTCCTTCCAGACTACACTCACCTTATGATCTTGCTGAGGAGGCAAATTCATCCCTGCTTTCAGTAATCATATCGGGAACCTATACATAAGCAAGGACCACCTGCGTTGTCTGCCCCTGGAAGTACTTTGTTCTCAGATTTGGGTCATGGCTATAGATCCAATCTGAGTGAAGATTGGGGCTGACATTAACAATTAAAAGAGTAACTCCCTCTTTCTCTTGATGACCTTAGACAAGTAGGCCTGTCACCTTCGTTCTACTGATAGCTACAGTCTATCTGCCCATAGCAAAATCCAACTACAACAATAGGTATTACATGTATATTATGAAATATCTGGGATTTTATCCAATTTGTAAGCTACAGGTTACACTGACACAATTTTCATGGATGCTACCACAAGACACAAGATTTCTTGATCATGAACAAAGGGCTTTATTATTCATCAAACAACATGGCACACATACATGTATCTAGTCCTTAAGTTTACTATGTATAGGACAATGGGAAGCAGATGAAGAGATGCCTATATGTGTACCAAGGCACTACATCCTTTATAAACGATAGCTGGGTACCCATCCTGGGATATAAGAGAAAATGATATTTACTCCATTCTATTCACTGAGCAAACATCCTTATAAGGCTAATGTGAAATAACAACAGTGAGTCCATGCTTGCAAAGCACATACAAATACAAGATACTCATACTGATATCCATCCGAAAGAGGCTAGTCCCAAGAACAGAACTGAGGACAGAGCTGCAGTTGGAATTGGACCATCATGACCAGAACCTATATTTTCACCTTTTATTAAATGATATCATAGGCTTCTTTTGTCTATTTGGGGTAATTTAAATACAAATTAATGCTTTTGTTAAATAACCAAAGCTGTGACCTCTATGTGGATCCCAGAATTCCCTACAGATGCTCTCAGTTCTCAGCTCCTTAGGGAAAAAAAACTGATCTCAGCTGTCAAGTGCATCATTTTATTAAGCCAAGTCGATCTTTTGGGAAGACAGAAGTGTTTGATCTTTGCTTGGGTTTTCTGACGCCTCCAACAACAGTAGGAGATTTAACTCCAGAGCACCGAGAGCCCTACAGTGATTTCTCAAATTATAGCTTGATGATCAAATCATGGGGAGCACTCTAAGACAGCCTCAGTATCACCTTTCTTGTTGGATATCGGGTTTTCCCATTGCGTTATGGTTATTGCTCCATCAACAAGCATATGGCGCCACTCATCGGACAGCTCCCTGTGAGAGTATCATTCCACTAACCAGGCATAAGGCTGTAGTTTGAGTCTATTTGATCTTGTATGTGTCTTCAAAACACTGGACCACGAGATGCCCCTGAAGGTAAGGAGAATGAGAACTTTACCCTGGAGCCATTTGAGTGTGATCCTCTTGGAATTGGCTTGCCGTCATAGGAACACAGGACCTTTATCACGTATAGCTTCACTTTGTGGACAAATCTAATCTTTCGTCTATAGATTAAGCAAGATGGCAGACTCAGACATCTAAAGATTATAATGTAATTATAATCTTATACTATGATTAGAGAGTGTAAATCCAAGTCCTCTCAGGTTACTACAGTGTGCTTCTGTCAGATTACTGTCCCACGCTGTCTATAAAGTAGGGTCTCTCTACAGTGTCGTCTGGGTACTCACTGTGTCCTCTGAGCTAGCCTCACTTCACACTCAGTTTGCATTAATCTTCCAAGTGTCAAGATCCCGGGCACATGCTGCCGTGCCCAGATTTAATGATAATTTACATGAACTGCAATTCTCTCAATGCATAACCTGAAACAATTGCATTTGTACTATCACTGTCTTCAAGGCTCTAGTTAATTCTTTTAAGTGGTAAAAACGATATGCAATCATTATAAACCCAGTTTTAGAGTGTATATTTCCAATGTCCTTGAAGCCTCACCGATGGGCCACTGACAAGGGAGAAGCATCTTGCAGATCACAGAAGCACTCCATTTCTGAATTCCTCTGCTTAGCTCCCTGATGACCCCAACTGCCTGAGAGACGGCTCCTGAAAGTTGGATCATTTCAAGGTACCATACCCTCGACGAGGGGTGGGCCCTGGGTTGCCTCAGCTTTCTTCCAGCCCCAAGGAAGCTATGTAACTGGAATCTTGGGGCCCTTGCATTTCTCTGGGAGAGCCTGAGCAGTCAGGATTGGGCATTATACTTCACAAAGTGCCAGGGTGAATGAAGGGCACCTCATTCTTTCCCCTCTGCTTTTCATTCCTGTAATTCGGTGCATTTTCTAAAGGTATTAATAATATGTAGCCATTCAAAGAGGAGGTAGAAAGCAAATGAGATGCTTGGAATAAAAGCTCTATTAAAGGGCATCCATTCTTCCTGCACATAGCACAGTAGTAATTTTTAAATGAGTTTTTAAGACTCCAAGTGTCTAAGTCAGACTGCTCTGACTTCCTGTCCCCCCAGCAATGTCATCGCTATTAGAGCTGAGGAACGTGTGTCAAAGAACCTGTCTCTACTTGGCTTTTCTCTTTGCTGAACTTCCCTGGAGAGGACAGTTTATTCTGAAGTTACAGAAACGATTGAAATAGTTGGGGCAGGAGATGGTGGCAGGACCCGACGACAGCATCAATGCTCAGCGAAGCTCCTTATGGTGGTGGAATTGGAAGTGGAGGAAAAATGCTTTATTTTATGCAACTTCATTGTCTTCTGAGAGTAGAACTGATGGCTGAGGCATATCATGTACTAAGTAGCAGCCGTAGCAGCCAGGGTTAGGGAGACAGTGCCAACTATCCAATAGTTTGGGAGCATCTAAAATTCTTCTTCTTTAGGCTTACTGTCAATAGTGTGGCTGTGAAGAGGGCTTCTTCTGGAAGACAGGATGCTGAGCTAATATTAATAGGACAGGTGGTTGGCATCATTATGGAATACAGAGGAAGAAGAACAGCAGAGCCCAGGATCTGCTCACACCAAGCTGCATGACCTCACTCTGGCCACTTCATGTATCTGAGCCTCCATTTTTTTTTTATGTGGAGATCAGAATTCTGTCTTTTAGGATTAGAAGAGGATAAAATAAAATACATGAACAGTGAGCATGTGCCATATAGAAGTCAGCCTCTGCTTGCGCTCTGTAAGGCTTGTAAGTTCAACATGAGGCTAGCATCTCTGCCAAGCAAGCACCCTGTAAGACACCATCTAAGCCACGTACAGAGCAAGAAGGCAGACTCAGACCGGTGAGCTCTGAAGGAGGATCACTACTGCTCAACTACCCATTTGTAACCCTGGGGTCTTTATTATGTACATCCCTGGAGGAGGGGTTAGCAAGTCTTTGTGGGAGGTCTCTGTAGGGGACAGTCGCAGGCTGTAAACATCCTGGGGGGTGGGGGGTGGCGGAGAGAAGCTTCTCTCTGCGCTTCCAGTACTGAACAATTGCATAGCTACCAGAGGTGGCCTGTGGATGGTCTGAGGCATTAGGGTCCTTGTCAGTAATACACACTCTCTCAGGACTTCCTCTACAGCTTATGCATTCTGTTAGGACTTCCTTTGTTTCCCCGCAACAGTATCTGTGTGCCTCCTGGTAATGTAAGATATGGAACAAGGAATAACTGTGACTCTAGAGAATCCTAACTCAGGACAGTGTCTGCCAGAGAGGATCTGTCCCAGCAAAGGTGTCATATCTCTCTAACAATGGCTGCCTGCCACTTCTCTGCCTATCCCAGTAAAATCCAGGTTAGGTCTAGGCACAGTGAAGCCCAGAATCCATGAGCCCAGGCTACGTCTGAATACAGTGAAGCCAAAGGAAACGCACTGAGATGGGCACTTCCCTTCCTACACAGCTCCAAGTTAAAGTTTGGAAGGCGGTGCTTGAACAGAATCTATTTTAGGAGATTGCAGTTTACAGTAACGTGGTTATAAGGTTGTTAGTGGCACTATAGTACAAGCAGAATCAAAGACAAAAATGTGCAAATGCACCAGTAAGAACAGCAGAAGGCGTCTACTAATAGTAATACATCGATGTGGTATTTTATGGGGTATGAAACACCTTCATATAGCATTTAATTTAATTCATAACTCTGCCCTCCAATTTAAGAAATGATTATCGCTTCCTGAGCAGGAAATGGAGGCTCAGAGATTACATGGCATGGCCAGGTCACACGGTAGTGGTAAAGCCAGGATGGATACAGCACAGATCTCTGCCTGTTGAGTTTAAAACCTTTTCCACCATATCACAGATAAAAATTTAGCAAGGGAATGAGACCTGGATAGACATATGCTCCATACAAGCCTTCTCAGGTATTTTAATTTCAGAGTCATTTATGGGGTGCTGGGGAGCTTTTAAAAATTATCAATAAAGGCAAAAATTCCAAAAAAAACCATTCTCAGAGGCTGTATTACAAGGAAACCCAAAGCTGTTAGGAAATTGGTTATGATATGGAATGTGGTTATTAAAATGCCATAAACTTCATTAAAATTCTAAATATGTAACTGGAGTTTTTACTAAGTTCATAAAATATAATATTGGACACAGCATCTTTGTAAACCTTCTGGTTCATGTGTCAATTACCTGGTTACTTAGTAACCAAGTAATCCAGTAACCAAGGAGTGAAGCCGTAGATTAAATAGTCCCCAACCAGGCAATAAAAAGTCCCTGAGTACAAATTTGCAGAATTATGGTTTATTGTGTTAATAATCTCCCTGTGTCTGTTAGCCAGGCTTCCAAGGATAGGCAGGAGAGTCTGTGCTGGCCCTTGCTATTTTGTTCTAGTACTGTTTTTTCAAAAGAGGAAATTAAAACACAAAGCATGCTCTGGCTTCAAGACACGGGAGGAAATGTGAGGTTGAACATACAGCAGAGTATCTGGGGTTGTGGGGAAGTCCAGACCTGGGTTATGAGAGCTGGTGGCTTGGGGGTAGATTTTATGGCTTTCTAGCTATGGTTTTATGGTGAGATTCACTGGCTGACTCTTGTAGGATCCATGTCATAATGACAATCTCCTGGGGCAATACACAACTTCACCCAACAGGTATCTGCTGAGCACACGTACGTGTGTGTGTGTGTGTGTGTGTGTGTGTGTGTGTGTGTGTGTGTACCAGGTTCTGTAGTAGCCCTGTGGTAGGCCAAAGCAATGCAGTTTTAAACCAGACATCCCCAGAGACTGGCCTCAGCAGGAGGAAAGACATATTTATCAAATAATCACATGACAAAGTACATATGTGATAAGTGTTTTGCATTAGAGTGGAAGGTGGTGTGAATGGTCAGCACCAAAATGGGATTTAAGGCAGAATAGGAAGGGAGTGTTATAAATAAGATTTCCTCGAGAAACAATGAGGCATTGATGAGAGCCAAGAAGCTAATGGGTGAAGAGAAACTGAACTGGTAAAAGAATGTTAAGGAAAAGAACAGCGTATGAAGAACATTTCACAAAAAGATCCTGAGGTAGGAGGAAGGGAGAAAGTTGCAAAAAACTGGAGGAAAAGGAGCTTGGGTAGATGCCTGTACCCGACAGGAAGGCATGAGGAGCCTACGCTGCAATGCAGTGTATGCCCCATGTGAAGGAGCTGGGGCAACAGAGTGCTGTGTACAGCCAGAGTCGGGCCTCCAGTGTACACTAAGCTTGTCGTGTTGGCCTTTCATTGCCCTAGGCATACTTATCTTTCCTATTGCCTTAGTTAAAGTTCCAGCCGAGCCAGTGCCTCAGTTTCCTCAAAATGTTTTGCTGAATTTAGAGCAGATGATCAAAGAACCAAAATTCTCACAGAGACCATCACTAAATGAATTTTACATCTCTCATTGGCTAATAACAGAAACGGCTCTTAAAACTAACCCAGATTTCCTGTCCAGCCAGTGCTCATACTGTCCTGAGTATCTCCATTGCTCACCGGAACCCGAGACAGTTTCCTTAGTTGCCCAGTGGCCACAGGACTGCCCTCAGCTGGAGGCTCCTGATGGATTGCTGGAGGCTGGGCTTCATTGTGAGGCCAGTATAGCGCCAAGGTGACATCAAAGGCATAGTGTGACATAGGGAGAAAACAGTGACCAGACACTAGACTGACCCCAGGAACGCCTTGGCAGAGGCTAAAGTAGAGGAGAAGCAATTGGAGTCTTCAAGAAACGCCTACTCCCCAAATCCAACTCTAACCTCACTTACCTTGGTTTCATTATTGTTTTTTCGATAGCTAATTTTAGCAAGAGCATGATGCCTTGACTAGTGACTCCAGTGACCAGAATTGAAACAAGCTTCAGAGATGACCATCTTTGATGAGGGTGGTAGAGCATACCACTACTCCAGTCACTTGTAGGCAAAGGCAAGAAATCATGGCTTTGAGGCATGAGGTCAGCCCCAGCTTCTCTGTCTCTCTGTCTCCTTTCCTCCCTCCCTCCCTTCCCTCTCTTTCTCATGAGCACTCAAGTGTGTGTGCACATGCACATGCGCGCGTGCACACACACACACACACACACACACACACACACACACACACACATCCTAGTCCAGAGCTGGTCACCATATAAGACATTATGGTACAAGGGCCAAGAGGCTGGATTCTGACTGCCACTTCCGGCATGCTGAGAGAGCGTGGAATAAATGGTCATTTCCTTATTAAATCAGGAAACTGGGGACAGGATCTCATCGGCCTTAAACTGTTCTCATCCTTACAGAAAGATGAACTAAAACACAACAATTCTTTCTAAGTAAAATAAAGATATGAAAACATCAATTTCTTACATGCAGCCCCCCAAAATATCTAAGAGAAATAAGAAGTTCAACAAGCAAATATTCATAATAAAGATGGTACTTGGGGTGTAGAGCCAACTCACCAAGAAGGAAAGAACATAAATTCTTGAGGCATTATAATCTAGCCAAAGAGGCTTAAGCCTAGTCTCTCACTGTCTCTAACATTTAGTCACTGGCTATTTTTAAGGTGGTTTAACTTTGGTTTGCTTTTTTTTTTTTTTTTTTTTTCAATCTATAAAATGGGAGCGGTCAATACAGCCACTGTATCCAATTGACAAACATTAAGAACCTACATGTAGTTCCATTGGGAATAACATCTAAGACTGGAGATAGTTTTACTGTCATGGACAGGGATGAAAATTCTTTGCAACCTATTTGTGCCTGTGGTTCATATCAGCTGTCCAGCTCCTCGCCCCACCTGCTGTACAAAGACAGGAGGAAGGCTCTCTGCCTTTGTGCCAGAGGCAAAGAACCAAACAGAAGTGGATCGAAATCTAGTAGTAATGAAGGGCCAAGGACCTTCTCTCAGACATTGGCTTCCTGGGAGGGATCTTGATGATGGTTGCCATAGAGCCTACAAAATTAGGAAAATGCACTCCATTTAACCAGGATACATAAAAATTCAAATCGCAGCCTCATAAATGTGAGCACACAGTTTAATGGCTTGCTTTAACTAGGAAGTGTTGAACTATAAATTCAGGTATGCTACTCATTTGCATCTTTTCCATGTGAGTGAATAAAATAAAAATTTCTCAAGGTGTGATAGTGGGCAAAAGAAGATCTCTCACTGGGATTTTCCTTATGGGATGGCAGGCTGTGGTAATGTTCCAGGCTATGAACACTGAAGCTCCCCTTCAGGAAGACTGTATAGATTTCAGGAAGACTGTCTAGATTTCAGGAAGACTGTCTAGATTTTAGGAACATTGTATAGATTTGGCTGCCACAGATCTGATGCTAACCGACACCTCGGGGAGCAACTTACTCTGAACCTGTTATGAAGGAAGGTTAATGTCTACCTACTACCAACCTAAACGCTTGTTCTTCAAGGTCAAAAAGGTTTCTTGCACAATCATGAAATTAGTTAGCACAGATCCTGGCATATTTGATGCTAAGTACGGGACCATTTACTTTCCCTCCTGAAGTTAGCTTTCCTATCTTTATCTTCCTTTAGATACATGAGCAGCCTTATACATAATCAAACCTTAGGTCTTGATTATGACCTAATGTGACATAAGCATATATGTATATGTCTTAAAATGTATGTCATTATGTGTATCACTATGTTAATATATATACTGATCCAAGGATTTCATAGTAGCATAATAGATAATACTTTATGTGTACATATATATGTCTATATATGCATATGTCTTTATATGTTTATATATGCGTATATATGTTTATATATGTATACATAGTATATACATTAAAGTAGAGAATAAGCAGATATTTGTACATATATAATCCACATAAAAAGTGTTATATTTTATTGTTTAAAAATAAAATATTAATACCTGTATTAATACATACATATAGTGTTAGAAAATTGGGTTTTCTACATCAATTGGGGTATCAGTTTCCCATCTGGTAATTGAAGAGGGTAGCCTGCTTGGATTTACTGTCCCTTGGGGCTCTTGACTCAAACACAGAAACACTCCATACAAGTTATATCATCAATATTTACTAAGGGGTGGAACCACCTTTTACCCAGAAGGCTTCTTGACAGAAGAAGGCATTTTAGAAACCACTTGGTTGGTCCCTGCATCCAAATTCTATAGGAGCTGATTTGGAAATGAGTAGCACTTATGATTCTTAACCTTGGTTTTTCACTCACAAACCCCCACACACTGCACACTACCAACTCCTAGTAGCTCCAAGATGCATTCATACATAGCACCATGTTCCTACCTAAAGCACAGACTTTGCAGAGGTGCTCGCTGCCACTGAATGCACGTGAAGGTGTGACTTCAGCAAGACACAGTACCTGGACCAGTGCTGTATTATCTCAGCTGAGTTCTGATGTTACTTTTCCAGAAGTAATTCTACTGTCCACTGTTGTGCATCATTTAACATAATTAGGTGTAAGTCCAGCAGATGTCTAAGGTCCCTACTCTAGCAACTGCTAATACCCTGGGAGAACAAGGTAATTAACTCAATGGGAAGATATTTAATATTCATAGATCAGAAAATTCAATATTGGTGATAATTTTCGCTGTGCTGATCTATAAACTCAAAATAACACTAATCAGAATCTCAGTATAATTTTAAAAAAACAAACAAACAGAATATAGTAATCCAATTCTGAAATGTATGTGAAAACCAGAACTCAGACCAAAATGTAATGACATGTTTGTATGAAAACACTATAATCACACCCAATATGTGGTGTGTGTGACAGCTTTAAGACAATGAATCCTTTTAGGGCTCGAGGACACCAGGAGAACACAACCCACCCAATCAACTACACAGGGTTCACAGAGGCTCACAAAGACTGAAACAGCAATCATGGAGCCTGCGTTGGTCCCCAGTAGGTCCTCTGCATACGCACAGAAGTTGATTAGCTTGAGGTGTTCGTGGGTTAGCAAATCTGACTCTTTTTGCCTGCGCTTGGGACTCTTCTTCTCTAACTGTGTTGCTTCATCCAGTCTTGATGAAGGTTTATGCCCAGTCTAACAGCATCTTGTTATGCCATGTTTCATTGATATCACTGGAAGGCCTGCTCTTTTCTGAAGGGAAATGGAGGGGCAGTGGATACAGGGAGAGGAGAGGTGAAGGCTAGGAACTGGGAGGAGTAGGAGAGGAGGCTGCCTTTGGTTGCATTGTATGAGAGAAAAATAAATAAAAAATTTTAAATCCTCTTATATCATTAAAAACAAAATAAAACAAAATTTAATTTTCAATTAGAAAGAAACGATGATATGGATGAGCTACCTTTTCTGGTGAGATTTACCATCATAAGAAGTTTGTTGCTGGCAAATATATAAACACAGAGATTAATGAAAAAGACTAGAAATTTTAGAAACTCATACATGCACATGCGCAAAAGCAAGAGTTTCTCTTCAGAAGTGTTAAGGCCATTTAAAGGAGCAAAAACAGTCTTTGGAATAAATAATGTTAAATCAATAGAATTTTATTTGAAAGAAAAAAAGAACATTAACCTTGACTCCACACTATTTATAAAACTTAACACAAATTTGAACTGAAATGTAAAATCTGAAACTAGAGAGTTCTTAGGAAAAGCTCTTTGAGACTTAGATCCACACATGTATTTCTAAGAAACACAAAGAGTGGAAACCAGAAAAAGTTGACAATCCATAAAATTAAAATACATTTCAGGGGATACTTTTAAGAGAACATAAAGACAGCTCCAACAGGGAGGGACATTTTAGCACGTATTTCACTCTAAGATTGATGTCCAGAATTTATGACGAATATATGGATGGCAAGAAGATGGAAAATCTAACTTTTTAAATATAGTCAAACTTCCTTTATTTGTTTCTTTAGTTATTTTTAAGACAGAGTCTCACTATTTGTCCCTGGTGATCCTGGAGCTCATCACAAAAACCAGGCTGGCCTCACAAAGCTCCTCCTGCCTCTCTGCCTCCCGAATGCTGGCACTGAAAGCATGAGCTACCCCACCCTGCAAAGAAAAAGTTCAGATACTTCCATGAAGAATACATAAAAGTAGTCAATCAAATGCCACCCTCGCCATCCTCTGCTCTCCAGGAAGTTTCACCTTAAAACTGTAATGAGAAATCACAACATGTCCCGTAGACAGGACACTGTTCAGTGGTGGCACTTTAGAAATTCATGTAGTCACTTTTTTGAAAGGGAAACTTATGTGCAATACGGCCATTTTAGTTCCCAGGCATTCGCTGAAGAGAAAGGAAGCAGTCTGTCCACACAGATGCTTGTCCGTGAAGGTTACAGCAAGTGTCTTACAACTGGAACTGGCACGTTAGATGAAAATCTTCCTCATTTGAAAAAAAAAAATTCACTCTTCTTGTAGTATGGGTTGATCTCAAGAATTTTATAAAGCTAGGTATGGAGAGAAGGATGGATTAGAAAGATGATCATATGAAACTGAGAGTGGAACTATATTATCTTGACTGAGGGGATGGTTTGGGGGTCTTATGTATATATAAACACTCAGCAAGTTGTGTTTTTAAAAGTTAAATTTGTTGTACATAAACCTTAGCTCTCCAAAGGTCAACGAAAACACACAAATTGCCAACTTTCTCTTGCTTCTTATAGAATAGCGAGCGGTAATGCTGGCAAGCAAGTATTCGAGGCAAAGCCCTCTGAAATTTCACCCCCTAGACAGTTCCACACTCAAGTCCCACTGAACGATTTCCCAGTTTAGCCTACCGTGCTACTGCGCCACCCCACTTTGCCCCTGTGGCCCCTCCTACCATCTGTGAACTCCCTGTTTTGCTTACCTCCACTTCATCTTTGTGGTTTGTGGTAACCTTGCTCACTGCTGTCCTTTTATCAACAATCTTGTAGTTATGTCCAAGACATCAAGCTAAAAACTACCCATCAACAGAAATACCTGCACTACAAACAGGGTTGAAAACAGTTGCAATCATTTTGAAGAGTCTGGCATTTTCTCCTTTGCATGTCACGGAGGTACATGTTGCCTCCTCTTCTCCTTCCTCTTCTTCTCATCCACCTTCTCTCCTTCCTCTTCCTCTTCCTTCCTCCCCCTCCTCCTCTTCCATCTTAAGTTGAACTGCATTGCCTAGAGGGACAGAAGCCACCTTGCAAGTAGACCACAAAGCCACATGCCAGGGAAAGAAAGGGAAGAGTCTCAGAAAGACCTGGTAGCTAGTAGTGCCACTGAGGAGGGGTGACATTCCCACTATTTTTTTTTTTCATGAGAAAGATAGATGGCATTATTAGATAAAAATCTTAGTGGGGGTTATTTCACAAAATTTATTGGAATAAGAAAAGACTGTGGAATGCACATGAGTATTCTAGACCACAGCTAGTCCCAAATGCCCAACCCACCCTTGTGCAGATCTTATTTATGACCCACAGGAGCAACTTGGACACTGTTGATTAGCAGCTGCCAGTCTGTAATTGGCTGAAGTCCAGCTCCTGCAATAGGCTGCAACTCAGCTGCTTGGTGACCAGGGTATATCTACTCTTAGCTGGGTTACAATGTGTCTTTACATCAAGGGTATCTTTCAGATGTATGGGCGTTGTTTTGGCCCATACGTTATAGCACAAGCACAGAGACAGGTTTATGTTCGAAGTGACTCAGTTTAACGGCACGATCAGTTGAGTTTGTGTGATTGTCATCCAAACACTTCGAGTTGCATTGCTCTATAAATTTGTCTCTTCCCAGGAATCACATCCCTACCTGGGACACTTCCCTTTCTGTCTGCATCACTTTATGCTTTACAAGATGTAGCAGGTACCCTGTGTCGTGACAGTCCAGGAACGTGCTTGACTTCTCCAGCCCAGCTGTGAGAGCTCTGGCCCCTCCGGCTGCTCTTACCTCAGGGTCCAGAGGCTGAGTTCAAGCATGGAGTCAAAAGCCGAGCAATGAGGTGGTAAGGATAAGGGCTTATGGTCAGTCTTCTTGCCTCAGCCTCTCACTTTTTAACCAATGGCAGGCACTCGACTCCCATGACTGCATTCTTCATATTGTGGGGTTAATATTAATCTTAGTCATTAAAAACTATTCAGCTCTTGAATAAGATAATCTATGAAATTCATCGATCCAGTGTTAACTGCCCCCATACGTCAATGGTGATATGGTCCAAATGACTGGCCTTCTAATTTCTGTTGCCTCCTACCCACAGCTGTGCTTTCTAACTCAAAAGTCATGGGGTCTGCGGAGGAGCAATTCAGACAGCCTAAGCCCACCCTTTTCCATAGGGTGCAAGTAAATCATGTAATGGCCAATGGCAATAAAATGTATTGAGAAGATGTTTTTCTCTTCTTTACTGGTCCTCACCCTGGGCACTGCTTCCATAGCTGACAAGATGAGTTAGCAAACTTCCTAGAGGCCCTAGAGAACAGGTTTCTTTATCACCCAAAAGACAGGGACCACTGATCAGGGCTAATGCTAAAGACAACATCACCCATAGGTGGGTCACCTTATAGGCTTAATACTAGGTCAGGAATTTCTGTTCCAAATGGTTTCAGTAGTCAAGTCCTAAAAGCTGGCCCTAATGCTGATCTTACCCTGAACTATAGGGTGAAATCAGGCTACAGGCCAGCTCTCGTGTCACGGGACCGTATCATCCTCACATCTATCCAATGGGAACACTACCATGTTCTCTCTGGCTTCGGGTCTCAGCTGTAATTTTACTGGTCCCCATTTCTGGGGTAGATCTTGTGCCCTCCTGCTAGGCTGGGCATCTGGTTGATACCATAACAGTAATACCCTTTGTTTCTTTAGGATGCCTGCAAAGTTACTTTTGTAGTTCATTAAACTTCGTTGAATAATCTAATTTGAAAGATATTTGATTCCAGAAAAAAAAAGTGGAATCAAACATACTTTGTGTCTTAGTCAGGGTTTCTATTCCTGCACAAACATCATGACCAAGAAGCAAGTTGGGGAGGAAAGGGTTTATTCAGCTTACATCCACATGGCTGTTTATCATCAGAGGAAGTCAGGACTGGAACTCAAGCAGGTCAGGAAGCAGGAGCTGATGCAGAGGCCATGGAGAGATGTTCCTTGCTGGCTTGCTTGCTTCTCCTGGCTTGCTCAGCCTGCTCTCTTATAGAACCCAAGACTTCCAGCCCAGGGATGGCACTACTCCTTTGATCACTAATTGAGAAAATGCCCCACAGCTGGATCTCATGGAGGCATTTCCCCAACTGAAGCTCACTTCTCTGTGATAACTCCAGCCTGTGTCAAGTTGACACACAAAACTAGCCAGTACAATTGACCCCTTGTCAACTTGACACACAAACACATCACTATTAAGCCTCAACCCTTATGTTCTTATTCATCCCCAAGATCTAAAGTCCCACAGTCTTTACATATTAAAAGTTCAATCAATTTAAAATGTCTAATATCTTTTAAAATTCAAAGTCTCTTAACTGTGGGCTCCACTAAAATACATTCTTCCTTCAAGAGGGAAAAATATCAGGGCACAGTCACAATCAAAAGCAAAACCAATGTCTGGGATCCAACTCACAATCTTCTGGGCTCCTCCAAGGGCTTTGGTCACTTCTCCAGCTCTGCCCTTTGTAGCACACATCTTGTCTTCTGGGCTCCAGATGCCTGTACTCCATTGCTGCTGCTGTCCTTGGTGGTCATTCATGGTACTGGCATTCCCAAAACACTGCTGTAACTAGGCTTTACCAGTAGCCTCTCATAGACTGTCTTCACGGTGCCAAGCCTCAACTCCTTTGCATGACACCTTCAGTCCTGGGCCATGAATTGCAAACTGAGGCTGCACCTTCACCAATGGCCTTCCATGGCCTCTCACTGTGCTGAGCCTCAGCTGCTCTCCATGACCCCTTCATGCTGTCAAAACCAGTACCACCTGGGTGACTCTTACACATTACCAAGTCCTGCTGCAGCAGGACTTGGTAATGTGTAA
>JADRCD010202430.1:15481-30942 GCA_019843815.1 Montemys delectorum | reverse complement strand
TGATTGAGGGTGACATCTTCTGAACCACAACTACCACTATCTGTTGTCTACATCAGTTAGGATAACTGTTCCCTGATTTTTGCTGGCTGTAGAATTCAGGAAACCAGGACCTGCACACCAGCTGGGCAGCACAGTAGAGCTGACACCGGTAGATGGGGAGCAGGCATGCCAGCCCTGAGGGCAGGAATGTGTAAGAGTCAGCTCTCTCACCCCTCAAGGGCTGCAGAACTTTGAAAAATGGGCTCAAAACTATGACTAAGCAACACAGAACAGCTTTCAATGGAGGTGTAGGTGCTGATGAGATATGCCTAGAGCATGAGAGCAAAATTGCTCACTGTCATGGTGCAGGTAAAGGAGAGCTAGCAAGCTGTAGAGTTCAGCTACCACTTAGGCACAGATCCATTGTCCTGAGTTGACCCACTTCAAAATCTGCATCATCTGCTAATGGTTTGGATGTGTGAAAGAGCCAGTACTGCTGTTCCAAAGCTGCAGAATCTCCATGACACAGTGAAAAAAACAGGATAACTAGGAAGAATCATGTTGACAATTTAATATTGATGTTGTAGCAAAATCTAGAGATCATAAACCAGATCAGTGGCACACTGCAATGAATATTTGCAATTGAATATGTGTAAAGAGATGGATACACTATGGGACAATCTATGAGACATTACACCTTCTAAAATACAATGTTTTCTATGCTTTGCTCTTCTTCTTCTTCTTCTTCTTCTTCTTCTTCTTATTATTATTATTATTATTATTATTATTTTCTTTTCTTTTTCTGTTGTTTGTTTATTTACATTTGCATTTTATTTTGGCTGGAAGGTTACAAGGGTAGAAAATGGACATGAGGAGATAGGAAGACAGTACTGGGGTGTATGATGTGAAATTCACAAAGAATCAATGAAAAGTATTTTAAAATTAAAGTATTTATCTGAATAATTTAAATACATATGTCTGGGTTTCATATTTTTTTATATTTATCCTACAAATTTATTAGATTCACATAAATTTTGACAATTATTATTTTTATTTATTTTTTTAATTTTTCAAGATTTACTTATATATTATGTATATGGTATATGTCTTCACTCATGCCTGCAAACCAAAGAGGGGATTAAATCTTATTATATCAACTCATGTAGTTGCTGGGAATTGAACTCAGGACCTCTGGAAGCCCAGACAGTGCTCTTAACCTCTGAGCCATCTTCACTAGAGCCTTTATTTATTTCTTTATCTTACTTATAAATTAGCCTCCATACTAGGCCTATTCTTCGGTGGTAACCTTTTTGTAATACTATTAGAAATTACTTGGCATAATTTTTCTTCTTTAGCTTTATATTTTTGTGAATTTTTTTTACATAAGAAAACATATATATATGTATATGTATATATACATATATATAAATAATGATTTTTTTTGTATTATGTGTATTAGGTTTGGAAAAGTTAATACCAAAGATATGAGAGCATGTGTTTCTGAGTAGTGTTATTAAATGCTCTTCACATTTCTAATATTCTATTCTGATAGGCTTGAATAGCTAAAACTGTACTTGGCTATAGTAAGGTCCAGTGTTCTCTCACATGTATTTCATCTCAAGTCTATTCTAGCAAATAGACCTATATACTTCTTCTCATACTTAATCATTCCATGTTTTTAATTTCTCATAATATTTACTATATGAAAGTTTAATTCTATTTGTATAATTTCTAATAAACCTAATGCCTCACTTCCTTTCTAATAAATCATCTATAGTATCTATAAGTTTTTAAACAACTTCAGCAAAATAACTGAATATAAAATTAACTGAAGCAAATCAGAGGCCTTCCTCTACACAAAGGATAAACAGGCAGAGAAAGAAATTAGGGAAACAACATCCTTCACAATAGCTACAAAACACTATTTAAAAAATGTGTTATAGAGCTAAACAAAGAATTCTCAACTGGGAAATCCCGAATGGCTGAGGAGCACCTACCTCTCTGCATGTAATGAGATGATCATGTTTTTTTTTTTTCCTTGAGTTTGTTTATATACTGTATTAAGTTGATGGATTTCTGTATATTGAACCATCCCTGAATTCCTGGGATGAATCCTACTTGATCATGATGGATGATCATTTTGATATGTTCTTGGATCCAGTATGCAAGAATTTTATTGGGTATTTTTGCATTGATATTCATAAGGGGAATTGGTCAGACATTTTTTTTCGTTGTTAGGTCTTTATTTGGCTTAGTTATCAGAGTAATTGTGGCTTCATAGAACAAATTGAGTAGAGTACCTTCTGTTTCTATTTGGTGGAATAGTATGAAGAGTATTGGTATTAGGTCTTCTCTGAAGGTCTGATAAATCTCTGCACTAAACCCATCTAGTCCTGGGCTTTTTTTTTGGTTGGGAGACTATTAATGACTCTTCCTATTTTGTTAGGGAATATGTAACTGTTTAGATAGTTTATCTGATCTTGATTTAACTTTAGTACCTGTTATCTGTATAGAAAATTGCCCATTTCATCCAGGTTTTCCGGTTTTGTTGAGTATAGGGTTCTGTAGTAGAATCTCATGATTTTTTGGATTTCTTCAGTTTCCATTGTTATGTCTCCTTTTCATGTATGATCTTGTAAATTAGGATACTTTCTCTATGCCCTCTAGTAAGTCTAGCTAAAGGTTTATCTATTTTGTTGATTTTCTCAAAGAACCAGCTCCTGGTTTGGTTGATTCTTTGAATAGTTCTTTTTGTTTCTATTTGGTAGATTTTCAGCCTTGAGTTTGATTATTTCCTACCTTTGACTCCTCTTGGGTGAATTTGCTTCTTTTTGCTCTAGAGCTTTCAGATGTGCTGTCAAATGGCTTGTGTATGCTCTCTCCAGTTTCTTTTGTGGAGGCACTCAGAGCTATGAGTTTTCCTCTTAGGACTGCTTTAATTGTGTCCCATAAATTTGAATATGTTGTGGCTTCATTTTCATTAAACTCTAAAAAGTCTTTAATTTCTTTCTTTATTTCTTCCTTGACCAAGTTATCATTGATTAGACTGTTGTTTAGCTTCCACATGTATGGGGGTTTTCTGTCATTTATCTTTTTATTGAGGAGCAGCCTTAGTCCATGGTGATCTGATAGGATGCAAGGAATTATTTCAATCTTCTTGTATCGGTTGTGGCCTAATTTGTGACCAATTATATGGTCAATTTTTTAGAAGGTACCATGAGGTGCTGAGAATAAGGTATATCCTTTTGTTTTAGAACAAATAGTTCTGTGGATATCTCTTAAATCCATTTGCTTGATAACTTCTGTTACTCTCATTGTGTCTTTGTTTAGTTTCTGTTTCCATGATCTCTCCATTGCTGAGAATTGAGTGTTGAATTCTCCCACTATTATGGTGTGCAGTGCAATATGTGCTTTAGTTTTAGTAAAGTTTCTTAAATGAATGAGGATTCCCTTGAATTTGGAGCATTTGATGTTTAGAATTTAGAATTCATCCTGATAGAACTTACCTTTGATGAGTATAAAGTGTCCATCCTTATCTTTTTTGATCACTTTAGGGTGAAAGTGGATTTTATTCGATATTAGAATGGATACTCCAGCTTGTTTCTTGGAACCACTTGCTAGGGAATTTGTTTTCCAGCCTTTATTCTGAGGTAGTGTCTGTCTTTGTCACTGAGGTGGGTTTCCTGTATGCAACAAAATGTTGTTTCCTGTTTATGTACCCAGACTGATAGTCTGTGTCTTTTTATTGGGGAATTGAGTCCATTGATATTAATAAATATTAAGGAAAAGTAATTGTTGCTTCATATTATTTTTGTTGTTAGTGTTAGAATTCTGTTCATGTGGCTATCTTCTTTTAGTTTTGTTGGCAGGTTAAGTTCTTGCTTTTTCTAGGATAGAGTTTCCTTCCTTGTGGTGGCATCTATGGTTCCTGACTTGTTTCCTAGGTTTTCTATCTCCAGAGTTGTCTCTCTTTGTGATTTCTTAATTGTTTCTAGGCCCTGGATGGTTTTGTTCAATTCCTTCACCTGTTTGGTTGTGCTTTTATGTAATTCTTTAAGGGATTTTTGTGTTTCCTCTTTATGGGCTTGTATCTGTTTACCCGTGTTCTCCTGTATTTCTTTAAGGGAGGTATTTATGTCCTTCTTAAATTCCTATATCACCATCATGAGATATGATTTTAGATCCAAATCTTGCTTTTCTGATGTGTTGTCGTATTCAGGACTTGCTGTGGTGGGAATACTAGATTCTGATGTTGTGAAGTAATCTTTTTTCTGTTGGTAAGATTCTTGTGTTTGCCTTTTGCCATCTTGTAATCTCTGGTGTTAGATATTCCTGCTGTCTCTGGCTGGAGCTTGTTCCTCCTGTGAGTCTGTAAGCCTGTGTTAGCACTCCTGGGTTATCAGTTCTCCCCTGGTACAACCTGTGGATAGAGGGCTGTGGATCAGCAGACCCTCTTGGGTACAGATGGATGAATAAAGGACCCTGTCCCAGTTGCTCTTCATCTTCTGTGGCCTGTGCCTCCTGGCTGGTCCTGATTGTGTCCTGGGGTCAGAGCACTCTCTTGAGACTGGCGCTCCACTTGCAGGAAAGGTATACATAGGGCTGTGGATTAGCCATCGTTCCTAGTTGTAGATGGAGGTATAAAGGACCCTTTCCCAACTGCTCTGCTGCTTCTGTGGCCTGTGCCTCCAGGCTAGTTTCCCCCTCCCCCTTAGAGGAAGATATTTTCTAGTTTAATCCATTTGCCTACAAAACTCATGATGTCCTCAGTCTTAATAGCTGAGTAGTATTCCATTGTGTAAATCAACCAAATTTTCTGTATCAGTTCTTCCATTGTGGGACATGTGGCTTGTTTCCAGCTTCTGGTTATTTCAAATAAGGCTGCTATGAACATAGCGGAACACATGCCCCTGTGCCATGGTGAAGCATCTTTTGGGTATATGCCCAAGAGTGGTGAAGCTGAATCTTCAGTTAGATCTATGAGAATATGAAGTAAATATAAGTGTATTTGAAATGATAATTTTAAATCAAATATATATAATTTCATTTAAATTGTCAATAAATATAAAATCAATAGTAAGATATTTATATATATGTACTATTATTAGGAAATTCATAGAGTGTTTTATGTTTAAACACATGCAAAATAAAATTTTTGTATTTGTGGTCATCCCCGGATGATGGTCTTCTGTACCCCATTAGCTCCTATAACCATCAATGTGACTATGTAAAAAAAAACTAAATTGAAGCTCTGTAATTCACACATGAATAGTAAAATATATTCTTTTACCTTTCATAAAATTTTTTATTTAATGTGTGTACATCAATCTTATAGACAAAAAAGATCCCATGCTTTTTAATTTCAAACATATCTTTAACTTTTAATCATTTGGTTAATTGCACATATGGGTTAACCACCTCAAAATATACAATGCTTTCCTTAAGGATCTCACATACACTGAAGTTAATGTTCAGTATATTTTTCATAACATAATTTTCAATTTAAATGAATAAACATGGAAGTTGAAAAGAAATAAGGCATTTTTTAGACACACTATTAATCCTACAATGCCAATTTTCAATAAGAATTTAACTCACAATGAAAAAAATCTAGACAAATTTTGTCAATTATTTACAAAATGCGGAGAACTAAAACAGTGCTGTCAGCAAAAAAGAATTCAGATATTATGATAATGCACAATCGTTTTACTTTCATTCAGCACTCTAGTTGAGTAACTGATGTACATGGCTCTGCATAAGAAGAGCTCCCTTACAACAAATCTGACAACTATATTGAACTCATTAAATACTGAAGTCACATATGACGAGGGAGACTGAAGTTCTTCAAAGCATAGTTTCATTGCAAAATGTTCTCTACCATTATTATCTGGAAGCCCTATTGTTATTTTAGGAAAATATGTATTATGTACATTACTAAACTAGTTTTGTATAGTTTGACTTTGCTCTGTTTGAGTTTTGTCTTCTTTCTTAGTCAAGATTTCAACAAGTCAAGATGTCAAAAATTATATTGTTTACCACATAGGATATCAGTACAAATTAAAAATCCTGTTTCAAAAAGGTTATTGTCCATTTTAGCATTCACACTTGCCTATAAACAAACACATGTGGGCCAGTGAGAGGAAGCCTAGGCTTCAATCTAGCTAAAGGCTTGAAGGAGCTTTGCCTGCTCCAAGCACCAGGGCAGCAATCATAGTATCCCAGAAATTAGTGGCCATCATTCACATAAGGGCAACACTCCAAATTCTTCCACATGTAGATGATGCATCCCTAACATCTATCACATACACATATACACAAACACTAATACTTGCTCAGACACATACTTATACCAATATACTCTCATACTTTCATTCATACACACACTTGTACAAAAACATCCTCACACACCTACATGCTCTCACTCTCATACACACACATATATGCTCTTTCACACATGAATACTCACATACTAATTTACTAGAAAATAAAATAAAATAAGAAATTTTAGTTGTATATTTTTCATTAAAATGTTTTAATTTTGTTAACTGTTGTTGAATTTAATTTATCTCTTCATTTTTCTTACATGAACTGGGAAAATATTTTGAGCATTTCCACATGATGTTTTTTCACTTCAGTCAGTGATTCTGTCAACTTTTAAAATTGACTTTGGCACAGCCAATTGGATAGATCTGAAGGAAGGGTTCCTCCAACTGGGGATCAATCCTGTCTACAGATACTAACACCTCCCTCCCACTGTTGCTGTTGCCAAGAAGCACTTGCTGACAGGAACCTGGTGTGGATTTTCCCTTGGAGGTTCTGCCAATGAAAATGTGATGGTTGGAGGCAACAACCAGACCGAGCCCGGGGACCCCGTTGTGGAAGCTGGCAGAAGAACTGGAAGAGCAAGAGGTATTGGAACCCCATAGGAAGAACAATGTCAATTGGCAGGACCACTCAGTGCTATCAGAAATTAGATCACCAATTTAGTAAAGTGAGGGATCCATGCCTCCAGATATATATGTACCAGAGGATGGCTTTGTCTGACATCAATGGGAGGGGAGGCCCTTGGTCATGTGGAGATTTGATGCTCCAGCATAGGAGAATACTGTGTAGTGGGGCAGGGAAAGGTGGGTGGATGGTGGAGCAACCTCATAGAAGCAAAGGGGAAGCAGAGGGGGCAGATGTGGGATGCTGGTTTGTGGAGATGTAACTGGGAAATTGGATATCATTTGAGATGTAAATGGATGGAATGATTAATAAAAAAAGAAATATGTCAAAATTGTGTGTTTTACCCATCAAAATTTTCAGTAAATATTCATATTGGCATGTTCCAAACAGAAGTATTATTTATTCTTTCAGCTATGTCAGAGCTAGATTATTTCTCATTATTTTGTACTTTCCTAAATATTGTTCCTTTAGAAATAGCACCACTCAGTTTCTGTCTGTATTTCTACATGGAAACTGTTAAGTGTATTATTTAAGAAACTGAGGAAATGAACTGAAATTTATCATTTGATTCAGGTGATTTTACTGAAATGCTATGCTACCTCAGTTAAGAACATGTGTATAATCTGATAAGCAACAATAATCAAGGACCTGGAATCTCTCATTCTAGGATAGCTTGGATTCAGCTGTTATTTTAGAGACTTTACTGACTGCTGATTTCTTGCCCACAGATTCAGCTAACAGATTTTTCAGTTTGTCTTCTGCAACATGGAGCTGAGCATTCTTTAAAACTTTCATTAGCTATTATACAAAAGCACTAAACTCCTCATCAGGCAGATGGATCATTCTCCAAAGCACAACACTCACTTCCTTGACTCACTTACAGTGGCTCCAAGTAATAAAACCTCTTCTCAATGCCGTTTAAGGACCTGACAAGTGTACATGCCCAGTAGCTGCTCCACATTTTTATCCCACTTTCAAAATAGTATTCATTTCCTTGATTCATTTTTCATAACAGCTGGCAGAGTCAATGTGAGTAGCCATTGAAGCACAAAATTTCTAATTTTCCTCTCCTGTTAATTATTTATAATAATAATGATTTTTCAGGCAAACAATACTTAAATGTAATAGTTTATACTAAAAGTGCATGACCTCACCGCAAAACCTATAAAACTCAACCGAAGCACAGGCACTGAATGGCCACTATGTAGCAAAAATCAGATAAAATATGAGGGGTATAGAAAGGATGAAACTTGTTTTTCTAATAGGCAGAAGGGTGATGATGAGTGAACACAGGTAAAAATACACCATGCCAGTGTATTCATCCTTTCAGGGTATCTATGGGGGTAGAAAACACAGAACACTTGTACAGTCATGGTGGGTATACCTAAATGAAGAGCAAGAGTGTTTGATGAGTATTCCAAATGTACAAGAGTCGTGATGAGGAACCTAAGGCAGAATTTTTTGGAATTTCAACACTAAGGCAGAATACCAATTTAAAAAAAAAAACCAATAGTGTTTATCATTAGGCATTTGGGTAAATCTTGCTATATGTGATTTCCCAAGTATATAAGAATAAAAATAAAATGATGGTATGTGCTGTCATTTTAAGATTAAATTTTCATGTATATATATTATTTTATGACACTAAGTAACTTGTTAGATTGGAATATAGTATGTTTTGTCATCCATGTAATATTATATTGTATGTATGTGTGTGTCTGTGTATGTGCATGTGTGTATGTATTAATGTGTTTGAAAATCTTTTTCCTTTGTTGTGTACAGTTAGGGTTATTTTTGTTATTTTAAAAATGCTTGAATTATATATAACATTCTCACTGATAACATTTCTATTTTGAGGTATTTTATGCATTTTTATTTTTTCTACTTAAAATTAAATGAAGTTAATAAAAAATTACCAATACTGACTGAATCAAAGGCATTTGCTACCAAGTTCATTAAAACAAATGACTGGCCAGTTAGCACTGAGATTTATTGTCCTTTGAGAATATCCTCAGTGTGGCATAAGAATTCTGACTTAAAGGTGCATTTGAAATCATGTGACTTACATGCTATGATTAATAAGAAGCAAATCAAAGACTTGCACTGTTTATTAAGTTGCTTAATTGACTCAGCACTGAGAACAGAAGTAAAGACTAAAACACCCCATTATTGGGGGGTTAGAATCTAGATAATTCCATTTCACTTCATTGGATCAATTTTCACCTATGAAAATTGAACTGTAAACTTGTTCACCAAGGTCATAAAAAAAACCAAAAACAACAACAACAACAACAACAAAAACAAAAACAACAATACCTGCTCCTATTTTATAACAGTGATTATTTCATGACAAAAAGAGGTCTGAACTAGTTCCTATTAGCATAAGCAGCTCTTGTAACTATTCAACATTGTTTCTTCCTGAAGAAATATTGTCTTTTTCTGCTATTATAGATGAGGATCTGCTTCAGACATAAAGATATTTGCTGTAAGTGGAGGAAAGTTGAGTCTCCTAACATAAAATTTTAGATGGTTCTAAGAATCATCTTAAAAGATTCCTTAACTAAACTCAGTTTATTTTTAGACAGGTGGCACATTAGGTCATTTTATCAGCAAAGTACTTTCCCTACAACTACAATACCAAAATGAAGTAGAACACTTTCTTTAAATTAAAGCTTGGTAAAACTCAAAGTGTCAAACGACTGTCCAGTATTTATTGAACCATTGTTTAGCTTGTTGAGTGACTGATAGCTTTGATTTGCACTCCACTTTGACATTTTCACTCCATTATCATTAGTTTTAGTCACAATATCAATTTCTGCACAAGACAAAACGATATCTCGCAAAGCTACTGTTAAATTCTACCTCCCAAGGTTAGTAAGATACTTAAACGAAGATGTGACTGTAGGTGGTTCTGTCATATAGAAGACAGGAAAGAAATTCTTCAGTTGTTCTGTTTGTTCTAGGAAGTTCCCATGATCTGGCATCATGGCCTTGAATATGCTCTTGTAATACAATTTTAACTGTTTGAAAAGGAAGATTATTAACTAAGATTTTTCTTCCTTATTTTCCCATAATATTTTTTTTTAGTTTAGAAATTATTCCAGATTTTTGAATTTGCAAGGAAAATAAAAATCTGTGGTAACTAGATGTAGCAATTTGATTTTATAGTCTCACAATCAGTTGGCAGATATGTAAATTCTTCAATTAAATGCTTTACTTTCAAGACATTACATGAGATCAGTTAGTTTTCATCTATAAAGTGAAATACATGACTGTTATATTATGCTATCTCTACAAATGAGTCACAATGAAATAATATTTGTAAATTAAAAGTGTTTTTAATCCAGTTAAGGTTCAACAATATTCTTTCCAATTCTCACTTGTAAATAACTCAACTGGATAGGTATAATGTAGAACAGATAAGGTGACAGTTTATAATGCACTCTGAGTTACATTTCATTAATTCTGTGCATAACGTTTATTCACTGGATTCTCTTATGGAATCTATCATATTAGAAGAATAAACTCAATATGAGTTTAAAACTCATATTGAACTAAATTTGTACTTCCTGAGCATTAATCATTTGTAAGCTTGTTTCTAAGCTACAGATTCATTCTACTAACTAATATTTCTGTGGCTACACAGGGAACATTCTGGGTGACAGAAGGCAGTTTTATAGTTGGCTTCAATGAGAGCATTTATAACTTTGTCCTCTGTTAAGATTATACAAGATACTTGGGAACCTTGTTTAAGGGTGACGTTCAGTAAGGTTTTCTGATGTTCTTGTTTATATTTGTTGAAAAAATATATTTAAATATAAATGATAGTAGTTTTAGAAAATGGAGATTAAGTAGTGTAAGGAGAAGTGACTGAATGTCAAGGAGTATACTTGTGGTGGATAATAATGATTGTCAATTCACCTTAATTAGCATCACCTAAAAGGCAAGCAATGGCCACTGTGTGAGGCACTATCATGACCATCATAACTAGTTGGGAGATTCACCATAAATATGGATAGCATATCAGTTTACAGCCCAGAGAAAGGACTGAAAAAGAAACACTTCATTTTACACTTCTTGCCTTCATTCCTGCTGATGAGTCCATCTAAGCTTTTGTTGCCACAACTGCACTCGTTCACTGGAATTAGAAGTAGCTTCTTCAGTGTTGAAATGCAGACTTAAGGTGAGAAGTTTCCAGGAATGACATCATTTCAAATGGCTTATTAAACAGTAATTAGACTTCAAATAGTGAGACTTTCCAGAGACTTGTTTGGATAGGAGAGTTTAAATTGTTTTGTTGTTGTTGTTGTTGTTATCTTCAGGGTTTTTTTATGACTGACTGAGGTGAACAAGTTTACAATTTGTCAAAAGTGAAAATTTATCCAATGATTCAAAATAGAGTTACCTAGAATCCCACCACACCCAACCAATAAGGGTATGTTTCAGCCTTACTTCTGTTCTCAGTGCTGAGTCAACTAAACAACTATATTGAGTTGGCCTAGTGTTGCTTGTATTTCTTTTTAAAATTTTATTATTATTTTTTATTTATTAGATATTTTTTTATTTACATTTCAAATGTTATCCCCTTTCCTGGTTTTCCCTCTGAAAACCCCCTATCCCATATTCCCTTTCCCTGCTCAACAACTCACGCCCGCTTTCCTGGCATTCCCCTTCACTGGGGCATCAAGCCTTCTCAGGACCAATGGCCTCTCCTCCCACTGACATCCAACAAAGATATCCTCTACTACATATGCAGCTGGAGCCATGAGTCCCTCCCTGTGTACTCTTTGGTTGGTGATTTAGTCCGTGGGAGTTCTGGGAGGGGGTATGGTTGGTTCATAGTTTTGTTCCTCCTGTGGGGCTACAAGCTCCTTCAGCTCCTCCAGTCCTTTCTCTAGCTCCTCCATTGGGAACCTTGTGCTCAGTCCAATGGTTGTCTGAGAGCATCAGACATCTGTATTTGTCAGGCACTGGCAGGGCCTCTCAGGAGACAGCTATATCAGGTTCCTTTCATCAAGTATTTCTTGGCATGCACAATACTGCCTGAGTTTGGTGACTGTATATGGGATGGATCCCCAGGCAGGGCAGTCTCTGGATAGTCTTTCCTGCAGTCTCTGCTCCACACTTTATGTCTATATCTCCTCCCATGGGAATTTTCCCCACTTCTAAGAAGGACCAATGTATCCATACTTTGGTCTTCCTTCTTCTTGAGCTTCATTTGGTCTGTGAATTGTATCTTGAGTATTCTGAGATTCTGAACGAATATCCACTTATCAGTGAGTATATACCATCTGTGTTCTTTTGTGATTGGGTTACCTCACTCAGGATGATATTTTCTAGTTCAATCCATTTGCCTAAGAATTTCATGAATTCATTGTTTTTAATAGCTGAGTAGTATTCCATTGCATAACTGTACCACATTTTCTGCATCCATTCCACTGTTGAGGGACATTTGGGTTGTTTCCAGTTTCTGGCTATTATAAAAAAGGGGCTATGAACATAGTGGAGCATGTGTCCTTATTACATGTTGGAAAATCTTCTGCCCAGGAATGGTATAGCTTTGTCCTCTGGTAATTCTATGTCCAATTTTCTGAAGAACCACAAAATTGATTTCCAGAGCTGTTGTACCAACGTGCAATCCTACCAGCAGTGGAGGAGTGTTCCTCTTTTTCAACATCCTTACCAGCATTTGCTGTCCTCTGAGTTTTTGATCTTAGTCATTATGACTGATATGAGGTGGAATCTCAAGGTTGGTTTTATTTGCATTTCCCTGATTATAAAGAATGTTGAACATTTCTTTACCTGCTTGTCAGCCATTTGATATTCCTCAGTTGAGAAATCTTTGTTTAGCTTTGTACTCCATATTTGTTAGGTTATTTGGTTCTCTGGAGTCTAACATCTTGAGTTCTTTGTATATATTAGATATTAGCCCTTGTTCGAATGAATAGTGGGTAATTATGTTTTCCCCATCTCTTGGTTGCAGTTTTGTCCAATTGACAATATCCTTTGCCTTACAGAAGCTTTGTAATTTTTATGAGGTTCCATTGATCAATTCATTTTTTTCTTTTTTTATTAGATAATTTCTTTATTTACACATAATATGATTTCTTCTTTCCCAGTTCCCCCCCCCCAAAAAAAAGAAACAACAATAACAAACCACTGTTGCCTCCCCTCTCCCCCTGCTTGCCACCTCACCCTTTCCCATTTATTGGCCCTGGCATTCTCCTACACTGGGGCACAGAACCTTCATAGGGCCAAGGTTCTCTCCTCCCATTGATGATAGACTTTGCAATCCTCTACTATATACCTACTGCCAGAACAATCAGTCCCTCCATGTATACTACTTGGTTGGTGGTTGAGACCCTGGGAGCTCTGAGGGTACTAGTTAGTTCATATTGCTGTTTGTCCTAAGGCGCTGCAAACCCTTCAGCTCCATAGGTCCTTTCTCTAACTCCTTCACTAGGGACCCTGTATTCAGTTCAATGGATGGTTGTGAGCCTCTACATCTGTATTAGTCAGGTACTGTCAGAGCCTTTCAGGAGATAGCTATATCAGGCTGGCTTGTTCTTCCTAAGTCTCTGCTCCATAGTTAGTCTGCAAATCCTTCCAAGGTTACTTTGTTCCACCTTTTAAGAAGGAATGAAATGTCTACCTTTTGGTCTTCCTTCTTGAGTTTCTTATGGTTTTGGGGTTGTTCTTCCTGTATCCCGAACTTCTGGGCTAATAACCACTTATGAGAGAGTGCATACCATGTGTGTTCTTTTGTGATTGGGTTACCTGACTCAGGATGATATTCTCCAGATCCATCCATTTCCCTAAGAATTTCATAAATTCATTGTTTTAATAGCTGAGTAGTACTCTATTTTGTAGATGTTCCACAATTTCTGTATCCATTTCTCTGTTGAGAGACATCTGGGTTGTTTCCAGTTTCTGACTATTATAAATAAGGATGCTATGAACATGGTAGAGCATGTGTCCTTATTACCCAGCATCTTCTGGGTATATGCCCAGGAGTTGTATTGCTGGGTCCTCAGGTAGAACTATGTCCAATTTCTGGAGGAACCACAAAATTGATTTCCAGAGTGGTTGTGCCGGCTTGCAATCCCACCAGCAATGAAGGAGTGTTCCTCCTTCTCCACAACCTCTCCAGCCTCTGCTGTCACCTGAGTTTTTTCATCTTTTTTTTTCTGTTGACAATTTTTTTATTAGATATTTTCTTTATTTACATGTAAATTTTCCCTTTCCCATCTTCCCCTCCAAAACAAACAAACAAACAAACAAAAACAACAAGAACAAACTCCTTTTGCCTCCCCCTCCCCATGCCTGCCACCCCACCCTCTCCCACTTATTGGCCCTGGCATTCCCCTACACTGGGGCACAGAACCTTCACAGGCCGAGGTCCTTTCCTCCTATTGATGATCCAATTTGCAATCCTCTACTATACACACGCTGCCAGAACATTCAGTCCCACCCTGTATAGCCCTTGATTGGTGGTTGGGTCCCTGGGAGATCTGAGGGTACTAGTTAGTAATTGTTGTTCGTCCTAAGGGGCTGCAAGCCCTTCAGCTCCATAGAACCTTTCTCTAACTCCTTCATTGGGGACAGTGTACTCAGTTCAATGAATGGTTGTGAGCCTCTACATCTGTATTAGTCAGGTACTGTCAGAGCCTCTCAGGAGATAGCTATATGCTTGTCCTTCCTTCAGTCTCTGCTCCATAGTTAATCTCTGCCACTCTTTCTGTGGGTGTTTGGTTCCCCTTTTTAAGAAGGAATGAAATGTCTACCTTTTGGTCTTCCTTCTTCTTAAGTTTCTTGTGGTCAGGATTAATATAGTAAAAATGGCCATCTTACCGAAGGCAATCTACAGATTCAATGCAATCTCCATCAAAATTCCAACTCAATTCTTCACAGACTTAGAAAGAGCAATTTGCAAAATCATCTCGAATAACAAAAGACCCAGGATAGCCAAAACTATTCTCAACAATAAAGGAACCTCTGGTGGAATCACAATCCCGGACCTTAAGCTGTACTACAGAGCAATCGTGATAAAAACTGCATGGTATTGGTAGAGTGACAGGCAGGTAGATCAATGGAACAGAATTGAAGACCCAGAAATAAACCCATGCACCTATAGTCACTTGATCTTTGACAAAGGAGCTAAAACCATACAGTGGACAAAAGACAGCATTTTCAACAGATGGTGCTGGCTCAACTGGTGGTCAACATGTAGAAAAATGCAAATTGACCCATTCCTCTCACCTTGTACAAAGCTCAAGTCCAAGTGGATCAGGGACCTCCACATCAAACCAGATACATTGAAACTAATAGAAAGTAAAGTGGGGAAGAACCTCAAGCAAATAGGCACAGGGGAAAGTTTCCTGAAGAGAACTCCAATAGCTTCTGCTCTAAGATCAAGAATTGACAAATGGGACCTCATAAAGTTGCAAAGCTTCTGTAAGGCAAAAGACACTGTCAATAGGACAAAACGGCAACCAACAAATTGGGAAAAGATCTTTACCAACCCTATATCTGAT